>CATIWQ010088808.1:0-29247 GCA_949673415.1 Euphorbia schlechtendalii | reverse complement strand
TAGAATGAAGAATGGATAGATATATGTATGGAAGACTAGAGATTCTAAATATATAGATTTTTCCTACGAAATAAGTATAGCAAAGAAAACATGCAAGTTCAACAAAGTTATTACGTTCACTAGACTAATTTAACATAATCGTTTCTAGACACTCAAATGTTCAATAATTCACCGCAGAGCAATACATTAAATGACTTTTCTAAATCTAGTGCAAACAAATTAAGATGATTATATAAACCTGGACAACAATATTACTATGCTTAGTACGGGTCCCTCTCACATAGCCACATTTAGCAAGTTACCATTCAAAAAATGTTGCCTCACTAAATAGCGTTAAAATCACAGATCCAGTGATTATACACAATCTCGTTAACCCTGAAACTACTCTTAAAGTTAACTCAAAGGCATATAACTTGATTAATATAAAAGATTCAACACAAAATATGCATTATGACACATAGACATATCATAAACTTTGAAATAGAAAGTATAAGTAGAAAGAAAAGAAAAGTTGTAACGTATGCAAGTGAAAGCTAAAGTTGATCAAACCATATCCACTCTTTAATGGGAGTCGTCAATTCCTGCCAATCCTGTGTTTGCTTTAAATTCGGTCTCGGCCCATATAGAACCTCTGCTAGGTAGCTATTCTTTGTGAATATCGAACAAAGGAATGTTGAAGAACGAAAACTTTTATTGATAAGTGATTTGCAAGTACACTTTTACAACAATTGCTTGAATATGTAGAGAAATCTAGTGATCGAAATAAGGATTCGAATCACTTAAACATTTTCTCGCTAACACTTATGAAAGTAGCGAAAACTAAATAATTTCACTCTCTATCTACGCACACACTATATCTCTCACTTTTTCTAATTCCAATGCCACCATGCATGATATTGTAATGCTTGGAACCCTATTTATAAAGTTCGAAGGGTTGCGTCTATCTATACGAAGAGTTGTGTCCATTGGTGAATGATTGCATCACTTCATTGTGATTGGTTGTGAAGCTTCAATCTTATCCACAATGGATAGGCATCTATTCATGATTGGTTGACTTCTGATAAGTGTCTTTTCATTGGTAGTTGGTGGCATTTGATCATTCGTGATTGGTAGTTAAGAAGATTTGACCAAAAAATAGTCCAAGTTGTGACCGCGATATACAAGTCATGACCGTGAATCTTTGTTTGACAATTTTCTACTTTTGAAGTGTATCAAGTCACGACTGCGAATTGTTGTCACGATCGTGAATTGTGTTTTTCTTCAGAATTCTTCTTGTAACTTCATCGATCTTCGACAACTTCGATCCTTAGCCAAATCTTTAAGTTGCACGCATCTTTTCGCACCTTTTTCACTCTTTTTACATAGAATTCCACTTTAGATAATTTTACTCCCAAGATTTACCTAGTATCTGCATTTGCAAAAAAAACAACTACATACCATGTGAAATCTTTTATATGAAGTATAAAAATGACTTAAACTATAGTGTGTAGTGTGTAAAATTATATTGATAATAAGTGTAATTATACACTTATCACACGTCTTAGGAAAGAGAACTCACATAGATTAGCAATTGCATGAGATGCAAATGGATAGGTACCAACTATAGTTGTATTATTATGGCTTGACCTGCTATAGTAGGGGTCATGATGAATGGTTATGGATGCTACCTACTAAGGAAAATTTGTTGGACCGAATTTCTTGAATTTAAGTAGAAGGGGCTATTTGAATGTCAAGAAAATAGTAGGAATTATGTGTTTAATTAAAGACCTTATATTAAATGCATGTACATGTGCTAATGTCTAAACTATTTCTATCTTATATCTAGTTTGAATATGATCACTAACGAAAATACTCGCATTAATATCGATCCTCTTGTTGACATAAAATATGATGTTTACAACTTCAATGAGTGGGTTGAGACTGTTAAAGGAGTCTTCCTAAAACTACCTGGATTATGTTTTGACTGATCCAAGTCCCAAACACCATAGCAAGAATGCTATTTCATGCGAGATGAATTATTATGAGGAGCATAAGGGAAAGTGTGAGTTTGTTGCAAAACTCATGTTAGAAAACATGCTCCCAAAGTACACGCATGAGTACAAAGGGTTGGATCTCGCAACCATGATTCATCGTCTTAAGTCAATGGAAAGTTTAGAAGAAAGACTGTTCCAAAGCAAGTTGTAGGGTGACACCTCAGCAGTAGAGTTGGTCATATACATATATGACATCTCGGAGAAATTAAGAGAGTCAAGAGTTGAGTAAAGTGAGTAGTCTTTGAGGGAAATGGTATTGAGGGGATTACCCAATAAACATGATTCCTTCAAGAGGATGCTTAAGGAGTGTTCTCCCAACTGTACCTTGACCCAACTCATTGACTCGTCTGAAATTTATGAGATTGAGTTTAGAAATAAATTCAAGGAGAAAGTAAATGCTGAGGACCTTAAGTTAAAGAAACTTAAAGGTTTAAAAGTCAAGAGAAAGCTCATGAAGAAGTTAGAGTTGAAGAGGGAAAATATTTCTCTTGGAACAAGCTCATTAAATAATGATGAAGGTTGTGGCTTGAATTTCTAGAGGTATGTTCACAATAGAGAGTTTTTCTATAGTTCTTTATGAGTCTACATTTGTATTTGATACTTGTTGTGGTACTCATATCTCTACTTTTGCGCAGGGGTTGCGTAACAGTAGAAGGCTTGCAAAGAGGGAAATGGACCTAAGAGTTGGAAATGGAGCACGTGTTGCTGCAACAGCTGTAGGGACATATAGTCTTTGTTTTCCTAGTGACCTAGTTTTAATTTTGAACAATTGTTATTAAATTCTTGTTATCCCTAAGAATATTATTTATGTTGTGCATTTAACAACAGATGGATTTGAGATTTTATTGTCTAATAATATTTGTCAAATTTGACACGATAATGTTCTTTGTGCTTTAGGAATATTTATTGATGGCATTTATGTTGTAGATACTAAACTAAAATTCTAAAAATAAACATTGTTAAGAAATCAAGGTTTGATAATGAGAAATCCTCATAATTATGGCATTGTCATTTAGGCCATGTATATGAGACTTGCTCAACTAAGTTACACAAATGTGGTGACTTAGGCCCAATGGAATGAGAATCCTATGGGGCATGCGAACCCCTTTTTTAATGTAAAGACGACTAAGAAACCTTTCAAAGGAAAGGGTCAGCGTGCTACTAGTACTTTGGAAATAATACATTTCGATATATATGATCCAATGATGTAAAGATACATAAGGGTTTTGTCCACTTCATAACTTTTATCGACGATTACTCGCTATATGGTTATCTGTACCTAATGAGGCACAAGTTTGAAAGTTTTGAGAAATTCAAAGAGTTCAGAACCGAAGTAGACAAAAAACTTTGGAAAAGTATCAAGACCCTTAGATCTGATCGAGGCGGTGAATTCTTAAGCCAAGAGTTTAAGTATTATCTAAGGGATAATGGTATTTTTTCCCAAATGGAAACCTCCTTATACACCCCCACACAATGGAGTGTTAGAGAGGAGAAATCGAACCCTACTCAATATGGTTGGTCCATGATGAGCCAAGCTGAACTAAGCATATCCTTTTGGGCTTATGCACTTGAGAGAGCATTTTATATTCTAAACAAAGTGCCCTTGAAATCAATTGATCAAACATCATACGAACTATGGTATGGGAAGAAATCAGCTCTTTCTCACTTGAGAGTTTTGGGGATGTCGTACTTATATAAAGAGGACAAGTTTAGATAAGCTGAGTGCTAAGTCTGATAGGTGTCTACTTGTAGATTACCCTAAGGAGACTATGGGGTATACCTTTTATGATCCCAAGGAACAAAAGGTACTTGTTTCTAGAAATGCTCAATTCCTCGAGAAGGAGCATATAATTGCGAAAGCTAGTGGGAGCAATCTTGAGTTAGGTAATCAAGAAGATCAAATAGATAATCAACTGATTGTTCTTACACCTATTACACAAGAAAGAGTAAGCATAGAACAACCAATTATAACACTAACATTGCGTAGGTTACGTTAGACTCCAATCACTCTCGAGCGATATGATTTTCTCATCATTGATTATAAACTTATCTTCCTTATGGAAGATGATGAGCCTAAGACTTACAAAGAGGTAATGGAAGGCTCATAGTCTGATAAATGGTTAACAGCCATGAAGTCAGAGATGAACTTCATGTATGAAAACCAAGTTTGGATCTTGGTTGATGCTCTAAGTGGTATTAATCCCATAGGATGCATGTGGGTTTTCAAGAAGAAAATTGACATGAACAATAATGTAATTACCTATAAAGAAAGGCTAGTTGCAAAAGGTTACAATCAAAAGGAAGGCATTGACTATAGTGAAACCTTTTCACCGGTGGCCATGCTGAAGTCTATCAGAATACTCGTTGCCATCACTACTCATTACATTTATGAGATCTAGCAAATGGATGTGAAAACATTGTTCCTTAATGGGAACTTGGATAGGGATGTGTATATGACACAACCTAAAGGTTTCACATCCCCAGGATGAATCGATGGTATGCAAGTAGCAAAGGTCCATTTATGGACTTAAGCAAGCATCAAGGAGTTGGAATATTAGGTTTGAAGAGATAATCTGAGATATTGGTTTTGTATCAAACGTTAATGAGCCTTGTGCATATAAGAAGGCTAGTGGACTGCGGTCATTTTCCTTTTATTATATGTCGATGACATATTACTGATAGGAAACAATATTCCTTTTCTTCAAATAGTAAAGTCATGGTTATCAAAGAAGTTCTCCATGAAAGACCTTGGAGAAGCAGCTTTTATACTTGGTATAAAGATCTACTAAGATAGTCTAGAATGATGCTAGGCCTTTCTCAAAGTACACATAAAGAAAAGGTTTTGGTTAGATTTAACCTTAAGCACTCAAGAAAGGGTTATCTCCCTATGTATCACAGGATTAACCTTTCTAAATTTGAATGTCTGAGAACACAAGAGGAGAGACTGTGCATGAATGGGATATCCTGTACTTTAGCGATACGATCCATCATGTATGTTATGGTATGCACTCGGTATGATGTCTCACATGCATTGAATGTCACGAGCAGATTTCAATCTAATCCAGGTGAGAAACATTAAATGGTCGTTAAAACTATCCTTAAGTACTTACATAGGACTAAGGATATGTTTTTGGTATATGGAGAAGGTGATCTCTCTGTGAAGGGATACGGTGACACGAGTTTTCAGTCTAACAATGATGATTACAAGTCCCAGTCATGATATGTTTTTATGTTAAATTGAGGGGTCGTAGTTTGGAAAAGTTTTAAATAGGTTACAACTTTCAATTCAACCACTGAATCTGAGTATATAGCTGCTTCTAAAGTAGCTAAGCAAGTTTTCTGGCTTAAGGGTTTTATTGGTGATATCAGTTATGTGTCCAACATTGTAAATCCAATAGTAGTTTATTATAATAACAATGGGGCTAGTGCTCAGGTAAAGGAACCACAGTCTTGTCAAAGAAATAGACATGTACTCAAAAAGTACCATCTCATTCAAGAGATAGTAGCTATAAAGGATATAAGCCTAAAATACATACCTATGGATCAGAATCTTGCGGATGGGCAAACAAAGCCATTGAATCAAGTTAAGCATGGCCAACATGTTAACGAGTATGGCATGAAGCACATGGGTGATTAGTTCTAGTACAAGTGGGAGATTGTTAGACATGATGTATGCCATAGAGTCAATTAGGGAAATATATCTTAATTAGTTATAATGTACAAACAGTTTCAGATTAATAATAATAATAATAAATGCATCTTTGTTTTTATTAATGTTTGTTTGTATTATGTATCTCGTTGGTATCATATATATGTGTTATTATATATGTACATTGATAAGATAAAGTCCCTAATTATTTCATAGCGTGATAGTGCGATGATATAGTGGGAACTATGTGGTGTGAGAACTACACACACGTGTTACTATGAATAGTCTAAATATCCCTAGTCATAATTTCATTAAGACTAGACATTAATGAAGCGGATAGACTTGAATGTGTAGGCTTATTCCTTGAATTAGATCCAAGCAGCTGATCTCACGAGCTGAAGGTGTTACCTTGAGTTAACACATGAATGTATTTGAGTAATACATTTGAGACCACTATAAGATAGACATTCAAAAATAAATATATCCATGTGTTAGTGTCATGTCTTATTGCAATAGCAGTATAAGTATCCTCAAACCTGAGATACCTTGTGTAGGAGTTGTTATACTTTGGGTCATACTTATTCATACCTTGGCGATTAGGATGATATGGGTGATTATGGGTATAGTGATGATCACTCGTTGGTAAGCCGAGTAGTTAAGATGGGATCCATCACTCTTGATATAGTGAAGTAATGGGAGATGTACCTTAAGGCCTCTTATTGTAGAGATACACTCATAAAACTTTGATCAGAGTATAAGATTGATAGAATGGGTTTCTAGTAAATCTTGATACATTATGGCGAGTAGTATTCTTCATGAACAAGTTTAATTCCAAGATAGCTAAGATAATTAAATGAGCTGACACTTAATCTGAGTTCAATAAACTTGATGGTACTAAGCCTGATAGAAGGAGTGCATTGTATTTGTTACTATTGCAGAATAGGATCAAGTCACAAGAACATGATGTTCTGAGTATCTGGGGATCATACGCCTTTGCTCGAAAGCCCATTTAATCGTATAGAGTTATCGGGTTCCATATCAGTCTAGAACATTGAGCCTAAATGTTTCCGGATAGGAAACCAAGTTTAGCTTAACCTCTAGTGGCTCTATACTTTAGGATCCTACGAGGTCACACACTTTGAGTCTTTACAAGACCAAGTAAAGAACATATAGACTAGGTCTATGCCAAGAATAAAAGAGAAAAGGGTCAAACTCAATTGGATGTATTTTGGTTGGACCAAAACATTGAATATAAAGGGGAAAAACCAAACTAGTGTTCTGTAAGTGGATCTTGCAAGAAATCTCGCAAGAGTTCGCGAGGCAAGCCCGCATGAGCGCTTGATGTGCTCGCGGGCTAGCAAGTATTGCTTTTCAATGCTTGCGGAAAGCCCTCAACTAGGATTTGTAAGTTCTACCAATGCTTGCGAAGACCCATGGGGCTTGTAAGAAATCTCGCAAATGTCACAGCGAACAAGGCAAGCCCGTGCGAGGGGCTTGCCTTACATTGCAAAGAGCTCCGTGAGATTCTCACAAAGCAGCCCGCGTGGGCTTGCAAGCCCATGTGGGATTGGTGCAAATCGGTTTGGGGGAGCAATTTTGCTCCCCCCTTATGTCTATAAATAGCCTTCTTTTCCCCCCTTTCAAATCACATCAGCTCAACCTTCCTTCTGAGTTCGACATCTTTTCTTCACGAGCTTTTTGCGAGATCCTCCATGAGTTTCTCCAATATCACAAGAATTCTTTAGAAGAATTTTTCTATTTTGATGTGAGCCTTCTTAGTTAATATTTTTGTGTTAGTCTTGGAGCGGTCTAGTAATTGTTGTCTACCAACGGGTTCTTCCTCGATGAAGGTTTTGGTCAGTGAAGATCTATGTGGATCAAGCATATAGGCTATCCTAGATTTGAGGCTAGTGCTATGGGAGTAGTGTTCTAAGGGAGAGCCACACCAAAGGAAGGCACGCATCAATTGGTAATGCCCTTAACTTAGATGCTAGATTTCTTTTATAAGTTTTATAAACCTACATGCATCTATGAAATGTTTCAACTTAGATTATATCAATCATGGCTTGCTTAGGAGATCCTTTAGGGTTAATTTAAGGTTTTGAAATTCCATCTTGAAAGTTTTCATGTTCAATTACTGTCTTAATTAACCAAAAAAGACATGCTTAAAAGTGTGATACAATGATTAGGGAATATGATGACTCAAAAAGAGGTGTTGTGGGTACCTTTGAGGCCAAAGTGACCGCATGCGAAGTACTATCTAAGGTTAAGTTCATAGTCCTGGACATTCTAGTATCTTACTCCTTACTCTTGGCACAACCATGGATCCATGCTCTAGGTGTAGTCCTATCCACCCTCCATCAAAAGATCAAACTCATTTATAATGGCAAGCCAATTACCATTGAAGCTTATGAGGGAATTGTAATAGCTGCCATAACCTTTGAGGAGCGAGAATCTTAAAGACTGAGAGTAGCAGTAACCAATGAAGAAAAGAAAAAAAAAGTAAAGAATGCCCAAGGGATATTGTTATTTTCCTGGAAATCTGAAGAAGCACATGAAGAATCAAGGTTTTATCTCGAGGAAAGGGCCAGACAAGAATCACCAAGGAATGTTAGAAGCAATCGGCCCCATCTTAATCACACCTAGGCTAGTTTTGGGGGTTTTCCCCGGATCTCAAGATGTATAAGCACTAGAAGCTGAGCATCTGCAACATGGTGAGTGTATGTGAAATTGAGGGGAGAAGGAAATATTTGGGTGAACCCGAACAAGCGATTGTGAATGGGGAGGAAGTTAAAGGGTTTGTGATCTTTAATGATGTTTTGACTTTGCAATTGGCAATTTGATTGAGCTATCCGAGGGGGTCATGCTATCTGATTCAGAGCCAGTGCTAGTTCCGATGAAAGCAAAAGATAAAGGCAAAGGCAAATGGTTAGGTAGTAAAGTTTGTGAATCTGTACCCAAGGTGGAAGAAGAGTTGGAAGATGGTGTCACCATATTCACAAAGGCCATTTCTAAGATCATGAGGTAGGAAGATAGCTCCCATGATTCGACAATATCCGACACCATCAAGCTCC
The DNA here is from genome assembly GCA_949673415.1 of Euphorbia schlechtendalii. Lineage (NCBI taxonomy): Eukaryota > Viridiplantae > Streptophyta > Magnoliopsida > Malpighiales > Euphorbiaceae > Euphorbia > Euphorbia schlechtendalii. Next base: position 20,491 of record CATIWQ010088808.1, on the reverse strand, counting down.
TGGTCAAAAAATTAACTCAGACAATTCTAGGAGAGAAGGTGGCCGTCAAGTCCTCCGAGAAAGCATCTTTGACCATCTTGGCTACTGCAGCAACAACTCAAGACATCCGCATGTGGAGGATGATATGTCTGAGGATGTAATTTTTAACATTTCTAGCATTTTTTATGTCAACAAATCTACCTATGAGGCATTTTCTTCAATGATATCTATTCGTTTTGCTTACTTGTTTGATATTCTGGAAAATGGTACCATGCATTCATACAAACATACTCATAATGTCTTTAACATACATGACACATCATTAAATGAAACTAACTTGGGTATAAATGAGTCGCCAAAAATGGTAATGATTTCTAATGATAACTCCTGATGAAAAAAGAGAGATAATAAAGGTACTTAAATGTCATGTGGTAACTTTTGCTTGGTCAAATGATGGCATTCCTGGGGTAAACATATAGATTGTTGAGCACCACATCCCAACCGACCCCCAAATTCAACCAGTCATGAAGAAAATACATCGCTTGAGACCCGAATGAGAGAAGAAGGTTAAGGTAGAGCTGGTAAAACAAATTGAGGCCAAATTTCTAGAAGTGGTTGACTACCCAACATGGTAGGCCAACATTGTCCCAGTCGTGAAGAATGATGGTAAGGTTAGGTTTTGCGTGGATTTCAGCGATCAAAACAAAGAATCTCCAAAGGATGACTTCCACCTACCCCACATCGATATCCTAATCAATAATGCAATAAGAGTTGCTATGTACTCCTTTATGGATGGATTCTCCGATTATAATCAAATTCTAATGGCCATACTTGACAACATTAAGACAGCCTTCATTACTAAAAGGGGGGTATACTACTATAAGGTGATGCCGTTTGGATTGGAAAATGTTAGGGAAACATACTAGCGGGCAATAACTACTATGGTCCATGATTTGATCCATAAGGAGGTGGAAGTCTAGTCGATGATATGCTAGTAAAGTTGCATATCTGAGAAGAACATCTAGCTATGTTGAACACATTCTTAACCAGAATAGAAAAGCACAACCTATGCTTGAATTTGAAGAAGTGTGTGTTTGGAGTGACATCCGGGATGCTTCTAGGTCACATTGTCAGCTAGAAGGGGATCGAAATGGAACTAGATAAAAGCAAAGACATTAGAGAGATGCATCTGTGAAAGATAGAAAGGAAGTTTGTCCATTTCTTGGGTCATTGCAGTATGTTAGCAGATTCATTGCCATGCTCAATATGATTTGTGAGCTAATTTTCAAGCTATCAAGAAAAGACCAGCCAATGGCCTTGAATGAGTAATGCCAAATCGCTTTTGACAAGATAAAACAATATTTGGTGAACCCATTAGTTCTTCACCCATTGGTACCAGGGAAGCCATTAATCCTATGCTAGGGAAGCCATATATTGGAGCAATGTTGGTTTAAGAACATGAGGATAAGCTTGAACATACTGTATAGTATCTAAGTAAGAAGTCGTAGAATATGAGTCTTAATATTCTTTAGTGGAGAATACTTGTTTCATGATGGTTTGGCTAATGAGGAAGCAGCTTCATTACATCCAATCCTACAGAATTCAGGTGGTTGAAAAGATTAACCCAATGAAGTATCTTTGCCAATTCATCACTTTATGCGAAAGCTCTCGCAATTGTTGCTTTTATTATCAAAATTCGACATTAAATGTGTGACGAAGAAAGTGAGTAAAGGATGATAAATTGTAGAATTTCTTACAAATCAATCCCTAGACTCTGACTATATCGAGAATCAGGAATTCCCAAATGAGTAATTGGCAATGGTAGATGAAATCTAGTCAATGGAAAATGTTCTTCGATGGAGCAATGAATCGAAATGGAGCAGGTTTGGGAGTCATTTTGATAACCCCGTAAAACGAGGTTATACCCCTTTCGAAACACTTGGAATTTCCAATAACAAATAATGGAGCAAAATATGAAGTATGTCTATTTGGGTAAGAAGCACTCCAAAACATAAGAGCTAAAGAAGTGGTAGTGATAGGGGACTCCACCTTGGTTATCTGTCAAGTAACTGTCGAATGGGAAATCCGAGAGGAATCGCTCCGTCCTTTTGTGGAGGCTATTTGGAATTCTTCCAAAAATTTTACAAATTGTGTATTCAGACACGTACCGAGAGATGACAACCAAATGGTAGATGCTCTCGCTACCCTAGCATTGATGTGGGAAGGCCCTCAGAGTCAACTAGTCAAACTAGTTATTCTTCAATCAGCAAAAAACTTTCTACTACCAACTTATAGAGACCGATGAGGAAGGAGTAGGTGGATGTTGGTTCTTCAACATTGAGAGGTTCCTAAGAACAAGAGAATATTCAGAAGGAGTAACAGAACCTCCCTACATCGGCTAGTAGTACAATTCAGATTGGTCGATGGTGATTTGTTTAAATGCACCTTCGAAGGATTACTATTGAAATGTCTTAGAGAAAAAGAATCCTCATTGGTCATTCAACGTATGCATGCAGGAGATTGTGGAACCCATATGAATGGGTTGGCCTTAGCAAGAAAATCCAACGTCAATGCTATTTCTAGACTACAATGGTCCCAAAGTGTGTGGCTGAAGTGAAGAAATGTCACGAGAGTCAGATCTACGGGGACATTAGTCATCTTCCCCCATTCGAGCTTCATAGCTTGTCTACTCCTTGGCAATTCTCAGCATGGGAGATAGACATTATTGGAAAAATTTGGCCTAGTTTGACTAATTGACACCAGTTTATTATGGTAGCAGTCAACTACTTCTCAAAATGGGTAGAAGCAGAATCCTACACCAATATTACCGCTAATAAGATGGCTAAATTTGTAGAAAAGCATATCTTCGCTTGCTAAGGCATCCCACATCACATCGTATATGATAACGGGTTCTAATTTCAAGGTGCCATAGCAGACCTGGTAGAGAAGTATGGGATCAAACACCATCATTCATCGCTTTACAGATAGCAAGCCAACGGGGCATTGGAAGCAGCCAACAAGTCGATTAAGAAATTTTTGAGCAAAATGGTAGTCACATATAGGGATTGGGTTGACAAACTACCCTTCGCAATCTAGGGTTACAAAACCAGTGTCAAAACCCCTACCAATCAGACTCCATTCTCATTAGTATAAAGAATGGAGGCATTCCTACCAATCAAAACAGAAGTAAGATTTCTCTGGGTAGCCTTAGAAGCAAAGATAAAGGAATCATACTGGGCAAGGGTGAGATTTGAGCATTTGAACATGATAGATGAGCAACGTTTGAGAGCATTAGACCACTTGCAAATGTACCATCAACATATGGCTGGAGCATACAATAACCGAGTTAAGTCCAAGAGTAGACATTTGAAGGCGGGAGAGTTAGTTTCAAAGCAAATGAAGCCCTCAATTATTGATGTTTGGGTGAAGTTTTTCCTAAAATGGTCCTACGTTGTGAAAAAAGTCTTGAGCAAAGAAGCTGTCAAAATCATGGACATGGACGAGAATGAATTCGTCAACCTAATCAACCAAGATAGGCTCAAGCTCTACCACGTCTAAGATAAAAAGAAATAAGTCAATAAAAGTAGTATCAACAAAAAAGAAATATATGAAAAGTTAGTCCGCCAACTGGCACTTGGCTAGTTGGGCAGTAATTAGGACCTTTCTTTGTAGAAAAATAAAAGTCCACTAAGTTAAAATCTCGAAAAGGGCGACTTAGGAAAAAATTGGGACAATGAGAGGAAATAGGGAGGGCTTCACATAGAAAACCTATCTAAGGCTAGTTGATGGAAGAAGTCAAATCATAGGAAATGTTTGTACCCTTGTTAAAATCACCAATGAAAAGTCATTTTTTCTGCAAGATTTATGTTTATGTTTGTTTGAACACATGTGCACCACTAATATAATATATCAAGTAAACTCAATGTAGTGTTGTTCTAATAAAAAAGAAATTATTTTTTATGAGTCTCATACAATCAAGGAAAAGACAAATAAGTTTGATAAATCTATGCTTCGATAATAGAATCTATTCAAAAATCAAACAAATAAACTAGAATAGTGTAAAGTTAAAGTCTAGAACAGATAGAATAAGTGCATAAATATAGATGAAGATCGACAGGGGATCTACGAGTGCCAATCATGCCACTTGGCGCACTTTCTTGAAGTGCAAGGTAGGGATTCTAAGCCATCATCTCTCTCTTTCACTCACGTGACACTAAATAATGCAAATCTATGCTCGAAAGCTCATGATCTTACCCAACTACTAGTGATAGTACTCGTCAGTCTTAGTAGTCTCTAACCAACAAAGTCAGTCTGCACCAAGAACCATCTACTTGCATTTGGTGTACTAGTGTTCGCCTCTTTTCTACTAATAAAATAAAAGTTCTAAATTGAACAGGTGTTATCAGTACTGCTTATCAAATAAAAAAATGATGATAACTGCAAGTATACAGTTGCAATGTAGTTTTATAAGATATCAATCCCACGGGGAAAGAATTTGATTCTAAGGACCAACAAGAGTTACGGAACAAAAGAAAATAAAATAAGTTCAGGGTTTTAGGATGGTGGACTGATGAATAGATAGATGCATGAACAGATTAGAGAAGATGTAAACTATATAGATATTCCCTAAGAGCAAGTATAGTAGAGAAAAACATGCAAAATCATCAAGATATTCCATACACTAGATAACTTTAACGAACACGGTTCTAGACTCCCAAATATTCAATAATTCACCATAGAGCAACACATGAAATGACTTTTCTAATTCTAGGGTAAACAAATTATGACACTTATAAATACCTGGATAACAATAATACTATACTTAGTACGAGTCGCTCTTACATAGCCATATTTAGCAAGTTACCACTCCAAAAATGTTATTTCACTAAACAACATTATAATCATAGATCTAGTGATTATATACAATCTTGTTAACCCCGAAATCACTCTTAAAGTCAACTCAAAAGCATATAACTTGATTAATATAAGAGACACATGATAAAATACTCGTTCTCAACTCGTACAGAACCTCTGCTAAGATGCTATTCTTTGTGAATATTGAACAAATGAATGTTGAAGAATAGAAACTTTTATTAATAAGTGCTTTGCAATTACACTCATACAACAATCGCTCGAATTTGTGGAGAAATCTAGTGATTGAAATAAGAATCGAATCACTTATACATTTTTCTCACTAGCACTTTGAACGTAACGAAATCTATACTATTTTCACTTTCTATCTATGCGTACACTACTATTCATTGCCCATGTGCCACGAAATCGATGGATTGAACCTCTATTTATAGAGTGTGAAGGCTTGCATCTATCCAAATGAAGAGTCTATCCAAACTTCAATGTAATTTGATGTAAGGTTTCATTCTCATTTTAAATGGAAAAGGCACCTTTTCGTGATTGTATTGCTTCCAAAAGATGTCTTTTCATTTGATAGTTGGTGGTGGTTGATCGTTTTTATTCAGCGGTTGGAAGTTGAGAATAGTTATCCAAAATCATCACAAGTCGCAAGTATGACTTACATGTCACGATCATGAACATTTGTTTGTAACTTTCTATTTGTGAAGAATGACAAGTCGCAACCGCGAATGGGTGTCACGATCATGACATGTGTTTTCCTTCATGATTTTTCTTGACAACTTTGCCAATCTTTGACAACTTCGATCCTAAGCCAATTCCTTATGTTCCATGCATCTTTTTGCACCTTTTCACTCCTTTTACATTGAATTCCATCTTTGATCATTTTACTCCCATGATTCACCTAGTTTCTACACTTGCATAAAAAACAACTACATACCACGTAAAATCTTTTATATGAAGTATAAAATGACTTTAAACCATATCATTTTATAAGTAAAAATATCATGATAATAAGTGTAATTATACACTTATCACACCCCCACACTTCACTTTTGCCTTATCCTCAAGGTAAAGACCACAGAAGTGTATAAAATAGTAATTCAAGTTTGTACCTCATTTGGCAAAAGACTATTGTAGTGAGTACCACATTCCCATGTTGCATAAGATTCAAGTAAAAGTTCAAAATTTCCCACAAATTAGTAATGTGCAATTTATATAGTTTAATTACATACCTTTGCCCTTAATGGAGGGTTAACTGAATTGCATCTTTATATAAGCGTTATATGCTTGCTCGAATATTTACTTCTCTTAAACATAGTATAAAGTATAAAGGACAAAGGGACCACACTTTGAAAAGATTGATCTCCAGGCATTTTTAGCTAACGAAGGATGCTAAAACACTCTTAGTTGTTGCATTTTATGTTCCATACCAGTCTCCCCTTTATTTAGCGGTTGCATTTTATGCTCCATACCACTTTCTCTCATTTTTTTTCTTTTAAGCATATGTTTTTGAAGTACAGATTTGTACTTTGCAGTTTCCGCTCCGTACCATTCCTCACCTTTTGCATAACTCATTGGTTATCCTCTTTTTCTTTTGATTTTTTCTCTTAATACCCTCATCTTTTATTGATCACTTTCAAAGTATTATGGCTATAGTTTCCCAACACTCTAAACACACTCAATACTTATAGGATTTATTCGAGAATAGCATATAAAACTCATAGTAAGAACACTACTAGATATTACTCCACTACTAACTTGTCAGTAGCATTAAACTGAAACTATATAACTTATATTAATTCATGTTGCATTAAATTATATCGAAACTTACTTGGAATGTTGCTTTTTAATGTTACTCACCACTCATCCTTGCCAAATGCTAAATGTTATGCTATGAAGCGCTCATACTTTCAATTTGTGCTCAAACTCGAAACAAAAATTTTGTTCGAAATTCGCACTAACATCAAACTTGTAATACCTAACACTCACAATAACCTTGGAGCATATGTTAGTACAACATAGGTATGGATAATGTATAAATAACACAAAATCAAGAAAAATTTTCATTCTTTGATTTTTTTTAATTTATTCAATTTTTTTGGATTTTTGGGATTTTTACAAATGCCCCCCCACACTAAAGAACACAATGTCCTCATTGTGAGAGATTTTACTAAAAATAAAAAAAAAACTAACTAGCCTAAAAATTCGAAAAAGAAAAGTAAAGAAAAGAGTAAACCCGTTTTTATTGAGGAGGAGAATCCGGGGGGCTAGGAGTAAATTGATGATTTTGTTTTCTAAAGAAAGATTGTAATTTTTGAAGCATCGATTTGTTACTCTTCTTTTGAATCTTCATGTCTTTTTTCATTACCCCAAGTTCCGCTTGGCAATTGTCCAATTTTTGCTACATACTCGCCTTCCAATCTTCCGGAGCTTCATCTTCTTCATCTTCATCTTCTTCTTCAATCATTGGAGCCTTGCCATGATGACGTGTAGCAGTTGGATCAGATGGGACAATGGAAGAATCTTCATGAATCGAGATTAGTTTCTTGGTGCGGTTAGAGTAGGAGTAGAAAGAATAGACACAATTGTTCTCTTAAAGAATTCCTATATTCTTCAAGTAACTCAATCCATATATCAAAATTACTCACCTAGTTGTTGAACATAAGGGAGTTAGTTTCACGCACCTATTATAATGGAGGTGATAATTTTGACCACCCTAATCTTGTTCCTCATGCTCGTTGAATTCTTCTTCATCATGTCCCAAATTATATCCACGAACTCCGCTTTTTGCTTATTCATTATGCAAGAAAGAACAAACAAATCACTCTTTTGGACTTTGGTGTTCTCTACTAGACAAAATACCAAAGTGGCAAGGTATTTGTGGAGTAGAAGAATACACTCATCCTTAATAAGTTTATTTGGAAAATTTTTGGGATTGAAAACTCTCTTACCTATTAAATCTACCCAAACTGGATTTTCTTGAAAAGATTTCATCATGCTTGATGAATTTTTGACTTCAAACCTAAAACCAAGTACTCATAATCTCTCTTGTGATGATATAATGTCTACCTTGGTTGCGAAATTGAATCACCCTTTTCTTTTTATCTTCAAACTCGAAGGTCACTAGGCATTCCAAAATCCAATCATGATTTTGTGGAAATCACATTCCCATAAACGTGTTTAAACCCAAATTAGAGATATACATCCCCATTTGCTCATGGAGGCCTAAAGTCTCCAAGAACACCAAATTAAGAAAGATCATACCGTTGATTTCCAATTTGTTAAAAACTTGAAATTTTCCCCCTCCTCATGTGAACGAATGGGAAATGGACAACCGTATTCTTGTTGATAGTTTAGGATTTCTCTTCTATTGGCGGCTACCTTAACACGAGGCATTTTGGTTTTGGAAGTGAAGGTTGAAAAAGGTTTGGAATGTAGAAGAATAGAGATGAAAGAATCAGAACTTTAGAAAGCTTTGTAGAAGGTTATGGTGGTTATTGGTTTAATCTAGACCTTTATATAGAGTTTGAATAGGTCTCTCATTGGTCTAAATATTCAATATAGCCATTTTTCCTTCAAACTAGCAAGTAATGGCAGTTTCAGCCATCTGTCGCGTGTTAATTGCGATCTGCAATGGTCATATTCTTCCCGTGTCGCGATCGTGACTTTCTTCACAATAGGATCAAAAGTTTTTACTGCATAATGTCACAGGCATGATCTATAGTCGCGGACACGACCTTCTTTGATTCTTCTATTTCTTCAATTTTTATACTTAGTCCTAGAAAAATTAGAAAAACAAACATGTTAAATATAAATAATAAAATATTTACTATTTTCATACCTGGAATGATTTATGGTGAAGATAGTAATAGAACATCAACATCTTGTTGTTCAAATTTATTTTCATACTTAACATACATTAACAAACATACAATTAAACAAACAAACAAACAGCAAACAAACAACAAACTATACAAAATCCTAAACCTAAGTGAAAAGCAAATAATTATTCAGAGGAAATCAATTATGTCAACAGGTCAATCTTATAATAAGATTCCCATAGATCTCCCTCGACATCAAACATCAATGTATGAATATCATCAATTTTCCTATGAATTGAGATTTGCACCTTCGTAAGTTCCTTCAACTTTCCCCGGAGGTTGGCTGCTTTTCGTTCTTCTTCCCTTGCAATTTCCCTTTCTCTTTTTCTATCAGCTTCCACTCTCTCCTCCCATGATTTCCAATCATGAGTGATCCTATCTTCTCCAATGCACTTTACCAGAAATACATACGCGAAGAAAACTTCCATTGTTAATTCTGGAATCTCATATTCATCTGTAAAGACTTCAGTGGAATAGGGCATTCTCCCAATCTGTCCCAACAGATTTGCCATCGTTTGACACCCATATTCTATCATTCCAAGATTTTATGCGGTGGACATAAGTGTCTCCATCATTATCCATGAAACATCAACAGGTGTGCCATCCCAAATTACTTCCATCACAAACAATTCTTTAGGAATGACAAGATCAAAAGTTGACTTACCAAACAATGTACCACTTAAGTAAAAGTGCAATGTGAGCAAACAAAGATCACGAATCCACCGGCTATAGGCAGATCCTTATTTGAACTCATTTTAGCCAGTTAGGCAGTTCCATGTTGGTAAAGGATCCCATCCAGGAAGCATCTTACTGTAGTAATCTTTTGGAAATCCCATATATTTATCCATTGCTTTCCTTGTCAACTTGTATTCTTTTTCTGATGATGATAAACCAGTAAGTCCTTCTTATTGTTTTTCCACGCTAATGTTACTAACATCTCCATATAGTTTTCCACACTATTTTCCAGAGAGATTTTTGAATAAATGATAAAGTTCAGAATTCTGAGATAGTACATTACCCTATCATAAACCCCAAGATTGATGAAACCGTTCCTATGAATGGTGTAGGATCTTTTGTATTCATCATCCTTGATTATCTCATAATGATCTCCTTCTTCATGAGAATAGATCGGAAATGGTGCCTCATACCATTCTTATAAGTTTGATGGAGGAACTAGATTGGATTTATTTGTTAGAACCATTTTGAAACAAAAGAATTTTTGAAAGAAATGGGATGGTTTCAGATTTGGAACTGGATTATGATTAAAAAGGTAAGAAATTCATATTTTAGAAGTGAGAAATGATGAACACTCTCACATCAATTTATAGAGTTTGGAGGAATAACGTCGAATAACTGCTAAACTGCTACAGTTTTCGCACAAGTCACGATCGTGATTAATTATCATGATCATGACTTACAAAATTTGAGAAATAGAAAGTTTTGTTAAGGGATTCACGAGTGCAAAATGGAGTTGCAAACTTGAATAGGAAAAATAGAAGAAAATCTTCTATTTATCGAGAATTCAGATGTAACAATATGACAGATCACCTCCAAGATGATTATTTCATATTCCTTTTCACATCCAAGTTAGGATAGACAAATTATGTAGTTTAGGAAATAATCTAATAGATATAATTGGAAAATGTACTGTACTCTTCCAGTATTTGATCTCTTATCATGCACTTTCCTTCCCTGGCAATGGTGCCAAAAAGTTGTTCGCAAGATTTTGGCTATACTCATTTCGAAAGGCTTATCCCCGGCAACGTTGCCAAAAACATGTTCGCCACTTTTCCACTGATAAAATAAAAGTTCTAAATTGAACAGGTGTTATCAGTACCACTTATCAAATAGAAAAATGATGATAACTACAAGTATACAGTTGCGATGTAGTTTTAAAAGATATCGATCCCATAGGGTAGGAATTAGGTTCTAAGGACCAACTAGAGTTACGGAGCAAAAGAAAATAAAATAAGTTGAGGGTTTTGGGATGGTGGATTGATGAATAGACAGATACATGAATAGATGAGAGAAGATGTAAACTATATAGATATTCCCTAAGAGCAAGTATAGCAGAGAAAACATGCAAAATCATCAAGAATATTCCATACACTAGATAACTTTAACAAACACCGTTCTAGATGCCCAAATATTTAATAATTTACCATAAAGCAGCACATGAAATGACTTTTCTAAATCTAGGGTAAATGAATTATGACACTTATAAAAACCTAGATAACAATAATGTTATGCTTAGTACGGGTCACTCTCACATAGCCATATTTAGCAAGTTACCACTCTAAAAATTTTGCCTCACTTAACAACATTATAATCACAGATCCAATGATTATATACAATCTTGTTAACCCCAAAATCACTCTTAAAGTCAACTCAAAAGCAAATAACTTGATTAATATAAGAGACGCAAGAAGAAATACTCGTTATGACACATAGACATATCATAAACTTCAAAATAGAAAGTATAAGTAGAAAACAAAGTAAAGTTGTAAGGTATGCAAGTGAAAGCTAAAGTTGATCAAACCGTGTCCACTCTTTTAATAGGAGTTGTCAATTCCCGCAATTCCTACATCTACTTTGAATTCGATCTCGACTCCTACAGAACCTCCACTAGGATGCTATTCTTTGTGAATATTGAACAAATGAATGTTGAAGAACAGAAACTTTTATTAATAAGTGCTTTGCAATTACACTCATACAACAATCGCTCGAATTTGTGGAGAAATCTAGTGATCGAAATAAGAATCGAATCACTTACACATTTTTCTCACAAACACTTTCAACATAACGAAATCTATATAATTTTCACTTTCTATCTATGCATGCACTACTATTCATTGCCCATATACCATGAAATCGGTTGATTGAACCTCTATTTATTGAGTGCGAAGGGTTGCGTGTATCCAAACAAACATTCATGTCTATTGCCAAAGGGTAGCATCACTTCAATGTGGTCGGATGCAAGGTTTCATCCTCATCTTCAATGGAAAGGCACCTTTTCGTGATTGGATTACTTCCAAAAGGTGTCTTTTTATTTGACAGTTAGTGGCAATTGATCATTTTTATCCGGAGGTTGGAAGTTGAGAATAGTTATCCAAAACCATCACAATTCACGAGCGTGACTTACATGTCGTGATCGTGAACATTGGTTTGTAACTTTCTGTTTGTGAAGAATGACAAGTCTTGACCATGAATGGGTGTCACGATCATGATATGTGTTTTTCTTCATGATTTTTCTTTGTAACTTTGCCGATCTTTGATAACTTCGATCCTAAGCCAATTCCTTGTGTTCCACACATCTTTTTGCACATTTTTCTCTCCTTTTACATATAATTCCATCTTTGATCATTTTACTCCCAAGATTCACCTAGTTTCTGCACTTATATAAAAAACAACTAGGTACCATGTGAAATCTTTTATATGAAGTATTAAATGACTTTAAAACATATCGTTTATAAGTAAAAATATCATGATAATAAGTGTAATTATACGCATATTAACTAGGTTTGAACTCATGAAAGGGACTTGCGCAGAACATCTTAGGAACTCACTATTTTCACCAGTACTACCTGCATAAGTGAGAGAGGGAGTAGGAAGTAAGGTCAAATAAACCTAGTAGCAGCATGTCATGGTCATGCATGCAGGTGGTCACAAAAGGAATCTCCCACCAAGGGCTAAGCCAGCGAATGTCAAAAACCTGAAATGGGTGGAGAATCTTGACCTAGGACTCCTCTCTCAATCTTCGATAGTCCCTTTTGACGAATCCACTAAGGCCATAATGTGAAGAAATCCTTCCATAGCTCTACAAAGCTAGAATGTCGACTCACGCACACACTAGGCATATTCCACTATTATATCGATGTTGCCTACAATCTAAAATCCACCAACTCGATGCTCGATTTGACGCCTACCACTCTAGTAGAGATGCTTAATCCGGAGATACCATGTTAAACTCATCTTTCTCGGTTCTAGGTATTATTTTGAAATCCACCAATTTACCATTTCTTTTTCCTCTTTGTACATTACGCTAGCTTTTAGGAGTTAGAATGGAACCAAAACTTGAGTAATGTCATGGAATTAGGAAATAAACATCCTAAATACATGGTAGATTAGGACTAGATTTGAAGAAAGTGGTCAAAATTGGCAAAAATGGGAGAAAAAGGTTAAAATCCGTTCGAATAAAGATTTTTCGATGAAAAGGTGCCGCTGGTAGGAAGCACATCACCCAGGGAAGTGTCCACTTCACATAGCAAAGTGTCGATACCTTGGAATCATAATTATCACACCGGATGGAGGAGTAATACCTTTGTCAAAATAGTTAGAGTTCCTTACAATCAATAATGAGGCTAAATATAAAGCTTTTTTATTTTGGATGACTACACTGATGAATCTGAATGGTGACATAGTCAAAATCATTTGTAGTTCTTCTTTGGTAATTAAACATATCACTAGTGATTAGGTTTTAGAGGATGAGTCTCTCAGACCGTATCTAGAAGCCATATGGAGAAAAGTGACATCATTTAGCAAATGTGTGTTCTGCCACATGCCTAGAGATGAAAATCAGATGGAAAATGCTCTAGCTACCTTGGCATCAATGTGAGATGGGTCTCAAGATCAACTAATGAAGCCGCTTATCATAGAGACTACAAAGTCCCTATTCTATGTCTAAATGAAAAATATCTCAGTAAAGGAATAAGATCCTTGGTACACAAACATTGTTGAATACCTAGAAAGTGGTAGTTATCCAACGAAAGCCATAAACTATGACATTAACACCTTAAGAAGACTAGATGTTCAATATTTTTAACACAAGGAAAACTTTTCAAGAGATCCTTGAATATTCTATTGTTGAAATACTTAACTCACTAAAAGCTAGGAGAATAATCAAAGAGATACATTCAAGAGATTATGCTCCACATATGAATGGTATAATTCTTACTAAGAATATTTAGCTAATGGGATATTTCTAGTTAACCATGTTGGTCAATTCCATCCAAGAAGCTAAATTATGTCATGCATGTTAGATCCATGGAGATATCAATCATCTAACACTAATGGAGTTATAAATTCTAACCCCGCATTTTCCATTCTCAGCTTGAGGCATTGATATCATTGGAGAGATAAGACCTTCATCAATGAATGGAAATATATTTATCATTGTGATGATTGATTACTTCTCCACATGGGTCCGTTCAGAATTTTACACGAGCATCACTACTAAGAAGATGGCACCGTTCATAGAGAAGCACATCTTTTCTTGATACGATATCTCAAATCAGATTGTGTTTGATAACGAGGTACAATTCCAAAGAGAAATTGCTGGCTTGATATAAAAGTACGGTATCGAGCATTATCGCTCTTCACCCTAAATGCCACAAGAAAATGACATAGTAGAAGTAGCAAAAAATATGTCAATAAGAATTCAACAAAGATGGTCTTCAGTTACAAAGATTGGGCTGATCACTTACCCTTCGCTTTATTGGGCTACAAAACAAGCATCAAAAGTCCCATAGGGCAAACTCTATTCTATATTGTATATGGGTCAGAGGTGGTGCTACCCTAGGGAATTAGAAGTTAGAATCCTACGAGTAGTTGTTGAGTCAAAATTATCAAAGGATGAATGCGCAAAATCAAAATGTGAGGAGTTGAACTTAATCAAAGAGAAACACTTGGCAGCGCTAGATTATCTCCAAATGTACTAACAACGTATAACAAGGGCTATCAACCAAAAGTCAAATGGCAGAATCTACCTTTGAAAATTGCTAATCTAGACCTAAAATAGGCTCCTAAGATGTACATTGATGTTCGATGAAAATTTCAGCCAAACTGAGAAGACTCGTGTATAGTAAAGAAGACTCTCAAAAAAGGGGCAGTCAAAATCATGGACATAGATGAGAATTAGTTCATCAATCCAGACAATCGAGATAAGATGAAACACTAATTTGTGTAAAAAAATAATAATAAATAAAAAAATAAAGATAAAAATAAAAGTATGCTTAAGAGCTAGTAAGGGCTTTAAGGTAAAAATAAAAGAGAGTAGTCTTTGGTAAAATCTTTCTTAGGAACCTTATAAGATGATAAATGATACTTTTGGGAATAAATACCATATACTTATGTGATTAAATAATACTTTCTTTTAAGATATTATTGATAGTAATGAAATGTGTATGTAAGTGTTAAATGGACATGTAAGATCATTTAATGAAAATATACATTCACAATCTTAGTTTGCTTTATTGCACATAAATTCATTGGAAAAAAAGAAAAGAAGAAAGGTGAGGCAATGCAAAAGGTAAGAAGTCTCATCTCTTTTCTTCTCGATTGTGGAAAGTCTGCTAATCCTTAACCAATTACGATAAGCTACATTTGGATAAATGTCAATTTGGACATTGAAGTTTACCAGGACCTAAGTGCAGCCACTCCACCTTTTCTCATAATTATATCTCCAATAATAAGCGAGTTCAGAATAAGAAAGAATGCATGGAGGCCTAGGAAGCGTTGCAGATAGCCAAACTACTTCCATAAGTGACTAAGAGAGTAAGAGATGACCTCTGAAAAGCTTAACAAGACCACACCTCCCTTGGAAACATGAGTAATCACCCAATAAGGGCAAATCTAGCAAATATCCTCAATAGTATGAGTCCTTATGAGATTGTGTAATTCTTTAATGGTAAGAATCTTAAGGTTGTGATTGCTTATCTTCACTAGAGAGTGTCATCTCCAATGACCATTTAAACTATATTAGATCTCTTCTGGAATCAACAAAATAGCAAGCTTATCCCAAAGCTAGAGTTGTCAAGGGAAATTCAAAGAATTAGTAGAAAAGAAAATCAAACAAGGTGCAAATGTTTGAAAGTATGATTGTTTACCTGAAGAAGTAGTTCGCTACCACTAGTGATAACATTAACACTAGTGGGGGCATGCCACAAGTAGATCAATGTCTCAGGTATACTTAGCATAATAAGAGAAGCTCCATTTAGCATTTGAGAAAATATGCAAAGCTACAAATACTAGTAGGGGTCTTCTAGTGTTAAAATCCCAAAAAATGAAGGCAGACAATAGGTAACTAACTTGCATTAGTGGGGTAAAGGTTCGAGACTATGTCAAAAGTTGCAAGAAGTCTCAATCCTTCGTTTCCAAACTCTCTACACATAATCTTACACCTATCATTCCTGTGTAGGTCAAAATAGTTCAATGAACTTAGGATAATGTGATGGCAAAGAAATCAGCAAGTCATTCGAAGCCATTAATAGCCCGTAAAAATCCTCATGCATGGGTCATAGTTCTTGCTCTCCGAAGTGGAAGACACTTTCAAGTGGATCCTGGAATTCAATGGTCGAAATAATTGTCTTTTGATTGATAAAGATACAAACATACTCCTTCATGTTTGATAAGTTTATAATTACACTTATTATCATTATAATTTTATACATTAAACACTATAGGTTAAGTCATTTTTATACTTCATATAAATGATTTCACATGGTATGTAGTTATTTTTCATGCAAATGCAGATACTAGGTAAATATTGGGAGTAAAATGATCAAAAGTGTAATTCTATGATAAAAGAGTGAAAAAGGTGCAAAAAGATGCATGGAACTTAAAGATTTGGCTTAGGATCGAAGCTGTCAAAGATCGGTGAAGTTACAAGGAGAATTTTGAAGAAAAATGCAATTCACGTTCTCGACAATCATTCGCGGTTGTGACTTGTTCTTCTTCAGAACAGAAGTCTGCCAATCAAAGATTCACGCACTACACCATAAATGGCATGTCGCAACCAGAATTGCTGGTGTTGCATTGAAGTGCTGCGATTTTTGAAGAAAAAAAGGATTTTTCGAAACACATTTTAAAAAGTGTTGCAATAGATATTTTTGTTGATAAAATACACTTTCATTGCAATACTTTCAGTTTAACCATTACGAAAAACACTATAAATAGTGAAAACTTGATGGGTGGGAAATCTCCCGGTAGTTAATTGATGGAAAAAATTAATTAAAAAAATTAAAAATTCATTAAAAAATTATATAAATCATAAATTTTCTCTCATCTCCTCTCCCTCATTTCGTGGTTTATTTGCAAAATACCTAAATCCCCTTCAATGTTCATCAATCCTTCTTTATCAAGGAAAACAATGATTCCAGCTTTTGCAAATCAGAAAGGCAATGTTGAAGATTCAGATGCCATCTCACTGCCGTTCTTCAAGCCTTCGATTTCACTCTCTTTTCTCAATTCTCATATTTGTTGTTCATCTTCTGCTCCTGATTCTTCTTCTTCTTATCGTTAAGATATCTTATGGCTCTATGAGGAGCAACGATGGCTCCGTGAAGAGCAGCGATGGCTGCGGGAAGAGCAGCTGTGGATTTGTAAGTGGGAGTTATTACTTGGCAAGATTCAATCGTTGAAGCTCCAAATCAAAGCCTTGGAAAATCAAATTTCGATACAGGACATGGATTTGGTGCCTGATACTATTACGAACGCTCGAGCTTTGTCCTGAGATTTGACAGAGTGGAATTGTATCAAGAGATATGAGGAGGTTAGTGTTCACTAATTTTACTTTTAGTTTGGCCTTTTTCAATAAAGTTTATGGTTATGGTTTTAGCTGTCTGGATTTTGAGTTCTTTCTAATAACGTGATAATTATGTCAGGGAAAACTTGTTTAAGGATTTACATATCTTGCCTCTGCTCTTTAAGCACCTAAAACTAGATTAATTTCCATATTAATTTATCCAATTTTGATTTCTGATTTGCAGTATTTCTATTTGGGAATTAGGATGTGGGTTTTAGGCATTAGTTGAGAAGTTCATAAGGTTTTGTATAATAGTGACAAATGCAGCTGTTAGTAATGTTACAGCCGTTTCTTTTTTAGCACTTACGTGTTTGTCGTATCTCCATGTTAAATGAATTTAGATGCAGTGACATATAGCACTTTGTGTAGCTCAGATAGAATTTAAGAGTAGCGTAAATTCGAACTACATTTGATTTTGTAGGGACGGCTTGCACTGTCATTTTTCATTTATGAGTTTGATCTCAATAGTAATACTTTGCCACACCAAACTAAAGTTTAAGCTTCAGTCTACATAAGATCTCAGGTCTCATTGTAATCTCTGGGTTAATGATTATTTTAGTTTGCACCATTTATTGTTCTAAATTTCTTATTTTAATACTACGATTTTATGCACAACTAGATTTGCTTACATTGTGGTTATAAGATATTTGCTTAGTTCACCAGACAACCTATCACTTTGACTTGAGTTTCCTAATGGTTGTATCTATATATTGAACAATACAAAGCTGAAATCAGGAGGCTTCATGAATCTAAGTCACAAATCAAAGCATTATCAGTTAATTATGCAGCTTTACTTAAAGAAAAAGAGGTATTCCTTTGGCTCAATTTGCTAAGTTTTGGCTATCATCATCAGACAAATACACTTCCTTTCTCCACATTATAGTGTATTTATATCTGTTGGCCACTATAGTCATGTTTTTGTTAAAGGTTCACTGATTAACTGAAAAATTGCCCGCCACTGACAAGATCAAATTACCATATTGAACCAAGAAAATGGCTCATTGAGGCAGAATCTTGATGCAACAAAAGAGGCCTTGAATGTTTCCAGAAGTGAGAATTAAAGAATATTTACAAATACCATTCATAAGGTACTTTGTTGAAGCTTTGCTGAAATACGTCTTATAGTGCAAAACGCAAATTGCAATACTAACTGATTATAGAAGGTGATATATTCTCTTATATAGCGATATTTGCTCTTAGTTTCTTAGGCTATCTATGTGGCTTGGTATTGTTTGCTAAGTATACTATTGCTCTGTATCTAAGCTGGAATATCTTGGCAATTCGTATTGCATTCTTCTTCCAAATAGAGGTTAAGATGTAAGAGCTAATGATGAAATTAAGTTTCTCGACTATATTTCTTTTACTTCAGTTAACAGTTGGCATCAAAGTACTAAAATAAAATTCTATTTTGTTTTTCATTTCCTTCTTCAGAAAAATGTCGATTCATATATCCCTGTTTGATTTCTTGAAGTTAGATTCTTGGATATTATTGATGTTTTGAATCCATGATACTATAATCTCTGCAAGGAAGTGGTGATCAATTACCTAATAGATAGCATAGACCCACAACTCAAGTAAAAAAGTATTTGGCATAAGTATGTACATATAATAAGACTGGCATTGAGTTTCCAATAATGCTGGAAAACATGTTGGCTAAAGAGAATAAATCCAATTAAACTTCAGAGGTATACATCAAAGCTCCTTAGTATGGCCTCTAGGAGCTTAGTTTTCTTATCTTCGAGGTTTGTTCCTGCTATACATTTTATGCATTAATTTGTGCTCTTGTATTATTAGCTACTATTTTATTGGTATGTGCGTAGTTATAATCCTCCTTATCATCTGCTTATTGGTGTGCTGATTTTTTTTTCATGTATTACTGTTATGTGGTATGATCATCTCCTTGTTTAGTTTCATGTTAATTTTTTAGTATGTGATCTTTACGGAGTCGAGAGTAATGCAGCATTCATATTAGTATACTTATTACATATAGCATTTTGTTTAAGGTTATTTACATTCTCTAAAATTGAAAGTGTATTTTCAGGTCCTTGTTTGAACTGGAGCAAGAACCATGAAAATAATCATAATAAAGTCATTAAAGGTTTATGCATTTGGATTTTGTAAGTTTTCTTACTTTCACCTTCACAAAATTTCTGACAGTTGGACTCTATATTCACTTGTAATTGATAATTTTCTGTAGACATCCATCCTAATTCTATCTGCGAGAAATTGGGACCAAAATATGCTTGTGTCCCTGATGATGAACTAAACAAAAGTTGTGACTTTTATGAGGATCTTCTCAGGTATGTAGTTACCTTATATCATTTGTTCATGATTATTTTTCTTAGTTGCTTGTTCCATGCATTCAGCAATTTGCTAAAGAGGTTGGTTTTCTGAAATTCTGTATACTTCGAAATAAATGGACTAGGTAACTGGATTAATGAAGAATCAGTTTGCCTTGGTCTATTTTTCATTGGACCAACCACACTGTTGACATTCATATTTTTTACTCCGTTTACAATGTTTCTGAAGCTTATTTTTTCTTAGTTCTTACATGTTAGAACTTTTTTTCTCCCTCATTTGATAGATTGATAGCATAGATCCTATCGCTGATGATAAATGATGACTGATTTAGGTTGTGTAATGATGTATTTAAGGTAAACACTTCTTTGTTTGTTACATTTATATATATGGGTGCACTTAGGTTTGTTGTAGTCTATCCTTTGTTTGATTCTATTATTAATTTGATGGAGTCTTTAAGCTGATTTAGGAGGGAAAAGATAAGTCATGGGCTACTTTTAGTCTATTTGATAATGTTTTCTTAAGGTAAAATAATAAGTTATTAATTCAAATTCTGCTCATACATTTTTTATAGGTGCAAGCTCATGGATCTGATGCAATGGTTTATGATCGTTTGTGAGATACCCTTAACTTCTTCGGTTGCATTTCTGTGAACACCAGCTAGGATAGTGAAGTCAGCAGCCATTCTGTAAATTATAAACATATATACTTTTAGTAGTGTTATTTTTAGTTTGTATAGTATTATGTATTTTTTGTTCTCGTTTGAATTTGTATACAATTAAACATTATGAACTATATAAAAAAATGAATTTTAATTTTTTTGAATTATGGCATCAATTAAGTGTTTTACAAATGTGTTGCAATAAGCGCAAAAAGTGTT
>CATIWQ010088801.1:0-17320 GCA_949673415.1 Euphorbia schlechtendalii | reverse complement strand
GTATGTATGTATGTATGTATGTATGTATGTATGTATGTATGTATGTATGTATGTATGTATGTATGTATGTATGTATGTATGTATGTATGTATATTTTATTATTATTATTATTACACCCACTAAAATTGTCATTTTTATTTTTTTATCAAATTGCGACATATAAATAGTCACAACTACATTATATACAATAACGTTTTAAAATCATAAATAATTATCAAGATAGTGAACGTTTTAAAATCATAATTAATTATCAAGACAGTGACAAATACTATATAGCGTCATGAAAATACATTACATTACATGACAAAAACTTAATAATGTCGCTGTAAAATATATTACATGATGAAATTAAATTTGTCACATTATTGTTTTTTCAAAGATGACAATTTGCAACGTCATAATAATAATTTTTTTATCATGTCGATAGTGTTGTTACTGTTTTTTTTTATTTTTATCAAATTGTGACATAATAAATAGAGATAACTACATTACATACAATTATGTTTTAAAATCATAACTAATTATCAAGATAGTGATAAATACTATATAACGCTATAAAAATATATTGCATTACATGACAAAAACTTAATAACGTCACTGTAAAATATATTACATGACAAAATTGAATTTATCACATTATTGTTTTTTAAAGATGATAATTTGCAACGTCATAATAATAATTTTTATCATAACGATAATGTTGTCACTGTCTTTTTTATTTTTATCAAATTGTGACATAAAAAATAGTCATAATTACATTATATACAACGACGTTTTAAAATCATATCTAATTATCAAGATAGTGACAAATACTATATAGCGTCATAAAAATACATTGCATTACATGACAAAAACTTAATAACGTCGCTCTAAAATATATTACATGACGAAATTAAATTTGTCAAATTATTGTTTTTCCAAAGATGACAATTTGCAACGTCATAATAATAATTTTTTTATCATAACGATAGTATTGTCATTGTCTTTTTTATTTTTATCAAATTATGACTTAAAAAATAGTCATAACTACATTATATACAATGACGTTTTAAAATCATAACTAATTATCAAGATACTGACAAATACTATATAACGTCATAAAAATACATTACATTACATGACAAAAACTTAATGATGTCGCTGTAAAATATATTACATGACAAAATTAAATTTCTCACATTATTGTTTTTTCAAAGATGACAATTTGCGACGTCATTATAATAATTTTTTTATCATGACGATAGTATTGTCACTAATTGACTTCACCTTGTCATAATAAGTATTTCCCTCCAAAATTGTTCTATAACTTTTTGCCTCCAAAATTAAAAGAGACGTTTTTCTTTTATCATCACAAAATTACACAATTAGTGACAATATTTTATATTGATAGCGACAAAAAATTAATTTGTCATTAAAAAATAACAATCATGACGATTTGTATTATTTGTCACAATAACACTACATAATATGACGAAATTATGTGCGTAGCGAATAAAACCGTCATGAAATGCATAATTTCTTATAGTGAGATCAGCTTTTAAACCGAGTTTAGCCCCCATATTTTATTAAGCTGAACTCTCAAATCATCTAATTTCCAAGGCGAATCCCCTTTATATAAGATTAACCTATCAATCAACAAGTTCTCACATAGTTTAACTCGATTATTGTATACTTCTTACGAAATCTTGATAAAAAAAAAATTCCCTTATTGGAGATCGGATGTTGGCTAGCCCCAAGATTGGAGCAAGAAAATTAACTTGAAACAATCGATGCATACATTGATGGCTTGTCACATGCTGCTTCATTCGAAGGAAGAACCTCTTGATAACTGATTCATATTCCATTTGGGTAGCAGTAGTGGACCTTTCTTGCGATTTCTAGACTATTGTTGATTTAGATGTTGGATGTTTAGGTAAGCCATAATTGTTATTTAAGTTCAATTCCGGGAATAAGAACACGCTATCATCGATCAGAGGATGGGGAAAAGGGGGGCGAGATTCGGTGACTACCATGGTAGTGGTGGCTGGAAAATTATAAATGCAATTTTGGCGGCTAGGATTTCAGTGAAACCTTAGCAGAGAAAAATGAGAGGATATTCTCATGAATGACTTTGAAATCACTTAATCTGGAATTAAATTGCGGAAATATTAAGGGTTATTATATTTTGGGGGTTGCACCTATTGCTGAGAAGATTGCGCTAAAAATCTAGAATAAAGAGCAAGTTTGGGTTGTTGAGTGATAAGATCAAAGAATACCAAGAAAATATTGTTGATGACAACAAGTAGATTTCTTGTAAATTCTGGAAGGGGAGCAAGCTTACAAGGTCTCTTTTAATGAATTGCAAGCAGTTGGGCTTAATAAGCCCCCTAGTAAGGGAGCGAAGTCCCATCACGTGGAGGCTAGTGGATTTTGAAGAATTATATAGAAAATTTTTTAGCTTACTTAGGACGATTTGTAAGTTTGTGTGGACATGGAGCTTTTGTGTAAAAGTGCGATAGCCTTGATTGGCACATTATCTCCCTATCTTTATGTTCTTCACTTTAGTTAATATATACTATATATATTTTATTATTTATTTTATTATGTTATGTAGTGACTAATTTAGAGGCAAGTTTACCCAACAAGCTCGTAGGCTGCTAGTGGTGTGGTAACTCTCTTTCTTTTATTCTATCTTTATCTATAATTGATTTTTTTTTTGAAAAAGGTTGGAGCAGGTGAAAATTTCGGGGTGAGCGTCCCAACTAGGTTGATGCGCTCACTTGCCTACAAGACACCTACCCCTCTTTATTAAATAAAAAAAAGTAAGTAACAAAATAGAGTTGGAAATGGAAAAACAAAATTAAGTGAACCGAAACAATCCTCGGCAACTCAGATCATGGAAAAATAAATTTCTACAAAAATCAAGAACGGAATTCCAACTAACATGTTCATCCGAAATCCTCCCAAAGTTAGCCAAAGCATCTGCGACTCCATTTCCTTCTCTGTAGACATGAGTAACAATGAAGTTACAGCTATCTAAGGATTTCAAGCATCTACTCCAGTCACGTCGTAGAATCCACGGAACTAGCATCGTTTGAGATCGAAATGCACCAATCACATAGCTCGAATCACTCTCCAACTAGAGGTTTCTCCATCCATGTGTAGTTGCAATGTCCACCGCATGAATTGCCGCTTTCAGTTCTACAATAAAAGAGAATGCCGTATTGAATGGAAAAGAAAAACAAAAAGTGGTGTGACCATGGTGATCTCGAAAGATTCCGCCACATCCAAAAGTGCAAGGGGAACCCGTAGAAGACGCATTAGTGTTGACCTTAATCTAATTTGGAGAAGGTGGGATCCATTTGATTGGCAAAATTTTTGGAGCTTTGGGCAGCCTCAGGTGTAAATCCAAGCTCTTCAAAATATTAAGTTCTACGGTAGAATTTCTAATGATACCTAACCCAAGGTTGTCCACTCTACGAATCATGTCCCAAAGATGCTGCAAAACAAAGTGGATCGAAGGCCTCTCATTCTCAAAAATAGCTTTGCATCTAGTGTTCCAAATGACCCAAATTACATTAGCCATGGCCGAGACCCAAAGGATTGGGATTTGGGGGCTGAAATGGTGAACAAAAGTTGATGTAAACAATGATCGAATGTCCCTTGAAGTGTCCAAATGCCTCCCGAAAAGTAAATAAACACTTTCCCAAAGTTGTTTGGTGAATCTACAGTTAATGAATAAGTGATTCCTTGTTTCATAGGCCACATGACAGAGGGAACAAACTGAAACAATGGAAACACCGCGCCTTTGCAAGATGTCATGCGTAGAGATACAACCTCTAACCACCTTCCAACAAATAATCGAATGCGAAGGAGCAATGTAATGATGCCAAATATATTTCAAAATAGGGTCTTCATTGCACTCACCTTGTAACCATTTGTAATAGAGTTTTATCGCTAGCGTTCTACAAGTTAAAGGTCTCCATACACAGAAATTGTCAACCTCTTCCGATCTAGTGCAAGCCCGAACTCTTTGAGAAATCACCTGATTTAATTCCATTGGCAAATTAGTCCAGCCGTTAGCATTAAGGAAATCATCCATCTTCTCACTCCGCTTCAAGCTGTCGACTCTACTAAGCCCTGATTGCTCCACCACCGTTGATGTTATCCAATTGGAGTTCCGAAAATTCAGATTAGAATCTTGGCCAATAAAAAATTTAATATGCATGCGAAGTGAATTATAAATTAAATGAATCAAGCACCAAATGCTAGAATTAATGAGCCAAGATTGTGCAACATCATTTGGAGTGAAACGTTTGCGTACAAGAGTGAAATATGAATCCTTACTTAAGACAAGATGCCGAGAAAATTTAGAAAGGAGGGAAGCATTGATGTCACCAATACGCTTAAGTCCAAGCTCACTCGTTGTTTTTGGTTTAGTACAAGTATCCCAATTAGCGACCATAAGTTGACATTTTTCCACGAAGCCCTTTCAGATAAAATTTCGGGTATCCCTCTCAAGATCTTTAATTAAAGCGGCTAGCCATTTGTACATGGAAAAAGAATGAAGCAAAGTGCCGTAAATCACCGATTCGACAAGGACAATTTGGCTTGCCATCGACAAAGAACTACCCATCCAACCTGCAAACCTGTTCATGGTTTTGTGTAAAATCGGTCTTAAGTAACCCGACTTTGGAGCACCCTAAAATAGTGGCACTCCAAGGTATAAGAGTGGAAAGTCACCACGCTTAATACTTGCGATGGAAGCAAGACAGGCAGTTCCAGTATCACTAACCGATGCTCCAAAAAAAGCACGTGATTTGTCCCAATTGACACGTTGACCCGAGACTTTGCCATATTGATCAAATATGTCCCTAATGACAGCCATATTAGACATGCTAGTTGTCCCAAAAATCAGAATATCATCCGCATAAAGCATATGCGAAGGGAAAGAGGTATTTGACGTATAGTTCATGCAAGAAAAAATCCCCAAATCCACCAATATATTCAATGTTCTACTTAAGAAATCCTCTCCAATCTCGAACAGCAATGGGGATAACGGATCACCTTGACGGACCCATTGTGAACAAGAAAAATAACCTCGTGAACTAACTAGAGTAAGGATTGAAATTTTAGCTAACTTGAGAATGCTCTGAATCCAAGAGACAAAGACATTTGAGAAGCCGATCTAATCAAGAACCGCCATCAAAAAGTCCCAATCTATAGAGTCAAAGGCCTTCTTGATATCAATCTTCAATGCAAAATTCCCTCCATGATACTTCTTACTAAGCATGTTAACCCCCTCCGAAGCCAACACAATACTATCATGAATGGTGGGACCACGAATGAAGCCGTATTGATTTTTTTGAAACAATTCGGCTAGCAATTATTCCTAAGCGATTAGCCAAAATCTTTGTGACAATTTTAAATACAAAATTAGACATTGCAATAGGTCGAAAATCTTCCACTCTGTTCGCTCCCTCCATCTTAGGCAAGAGAACCATAATGCTCGAATTTAAACCTGGTAGCATATAACCGGTATCACAAAATTTTTTGATAACTTTACAAACATCCTTACCAACAATATGCCAATGCCTTTGAAAAAAAAACCCTGTAACCATCTGGACCAAGAGCGCTCTCATCATCCATACCGAAAACAACCTCTTTAATGTAATCATCCTCGTAGTAATTCAATTAAACTATCATTTTTGGTGTTGGTAACAAGTTTGGAGATCACCGAATCAATCAAATTCTTATTGATTTCAACACTACTATCATGACAAAACATCCCCTCATAATAATGTACAATATGAGCGGAAATAACCTCTAGATACGTGGATATCTCCCCATTGACAATCATAAAGTGAAGTCCCCCCATCGACCGATGAATGCTTGCCACTCTATGAAAGAAACTACAATTTTGATCACCATCTTTAAGCCAATGAATCCCACTTCTCTCACGGTGATAGATCTCTCGTTACCGAATGTGAAGGTCTAACTGAGCATGTGCATCAAATTCCTCTTTGCTCAAATTTTCATCAATACCGCCTGATGATATTAGATTTTGAATTGGCAACAAATTATTCTAACTTCTTTCAATGTTTTCCTCAAAGTTGCTGAAGACATCTTTTTCCAGGCACGCAAAATCGAATGCAAAGTTTTTAGCTTATTTAGAAGTAGTTGCAAACCAACCACTTGATCTATTATCAATTTCACCATAGCATTCAAGTTATAAGAAACCGATTTAAAGACCCACATAGAAGGCATTACTTTCTCATTCATAACCAATAAATCAAATCCAATACTTCTCCAAAAAGAAGTCTTAATTCTATAAAAAATAACCGTAGGCTCGACCAAGCATAAGAGCAAAGGTTTATGTTCGTGAACAAGGTTTCGAACATAGGTCCTTGTATTCTTATTTTGGAGGCCTCAACAATTCCAATAAAGAACAATCATTTAGAATACCTCGGAGAAGGTGATCGTGAGCTTCGCAATTGTTGACGTCCACTAGAGGTTGAAGAATCCAGTGAAGCTTGGCTACTCAAACTTTTATTATTACGTCCTCTCAGCTTAACCAATTCCCAAGGTTGCTCCTCCTCATCTTCCATGTCCCCCCAATGCTCATGTACAACCATATTTTTGGATGGCGCTGAAGTCGAACCAAAGCGAATCAGATACACAGTCAAATCAATACCGATCGGATTATGAATTGAAAGATTATCCTCTCCTTTCCGTTTGGGGATCAGCTCCAATTCTACATTTGTAACACCAAGCTCTGCCTCACCATCACTGCCATCACCCTCGAACGAAATTCAATCCATATCAACCAACGGGGATTTAGAAGCTTCCTTCCAGAGACTATTTTCTATGTTGCGAAAAACCATCAAAGCCGGTATAACACCTTTCAATCTCTCCTTCAAATTTTTCTATCTTGGCTTGCTCCTCGTGAGGAGGGTGAGATTTTGAGGAGGTTCGGATGGTTGCTCTTTCTAGTTAGCCTTTTATCGGTCTTCCGAGATTGTCTAGCCACTTTTTCGATGTTGTTCAGCCTTTTCATTCAGCTACAATTATAAGCCATGTGACCTACTGAATTACACACATGACAGAAAGTCGACATATTCTCGAATTGTAACTCTACCCAAATTTCCGCGCTTTCTCTTTCAACTCCAACAGTATTCGGTAGATTAGTAGACAAGTCGGCATCAACCAGAACTCTAGCAAAGTAGCCAAAGGAACCTTCCAAGGTTGTTTTGTCAACTCTCAGCAAGACCCCAAAATAACTTGTTATTTCTGCAAGGATCTGTGGATCCTAGTATTCCCAAGGTAAACCAAGAAGTCGCACCCAAATTTGTGCATTAGTGTTGCGCTGAACTTGTGGGTCAAAGTCCGGAACCCATGGATGAATTCAAAAAATTCCTGGTTTGAGATTAATGCCGCTCTTGCTCCAAACTAATTGCTTCATCTCTACCAATGGGAATAAAAGATGGTAATAACCTTTGCCGATAGAGATGATTTTCCATTGCATCTTGAAACCCCAAATCTTATTCAACTAAACCCTTAGGTCCTCAACCTTCGAAGGTGTAACACCTTTACCAATATCAAACCTCCTGATAAGAGAGTTTTCGCAAAGTTTAACCCTATTATCATATAGTGATTGCGTGATCAGAACCGATTTGAAGCACCCTTCTCATTAATCACGACTGAAGAAGGATTAGAAACAAGAACCTCAAGCCCCCTAGATATTTCTACATAGGATGATTTCTTAGAAGTCGAGGTTACTACAGCTACTGCTATATCATCAAGGTTGGGGTTAGGGGTAAAACCCGAAACTTGTTCTTAAAAAAGACTCTCAATAAAGTCAGCCGAAGAGAAGCTGGGAGCCATTATTCACAATAAGAAACATAGCAAAGAAACAGCAATCGCAACACCCAAGAAGCTGATCACAAGAACGAAACAGAAAAAATATTGAAATTAGGAGAGAAACCGAACCAGAATGCTAGGATCACTTTCCTTCTTGGTTAAAACTTCCATTTTCAGCTATTTCTGTTGAAATTTACAGTTAAAAGGTGCATGGAGTCCAGTATAGTCGGCTCGGCATTTTGTCGAATAGCTGATCTACAAGCTTGAATGTGGTTGTCTTTTACAGCTTCTGCTTGAACTCTAGCAGCCTCAGACCAAGTGGTCTTTCTTTTACTTGGCCGTACTTCCAATTGATTCAATAAAATTAAAATTGCTAAAGCATCTCATAGAACACACCAACTTTGAACTTTATTTAAAGAGAGAAGGATTTTTGGTACAGAAAGATGCAACCAAGACAGATTGTTTTGTGTTTGCACTTAAAGTCTCATAAGTTATGGCCCAATTTATGCTTAGCGAGATCAAGAAGGACCAAAAGGTGAATCGTGAACATGGAACTAATACAAAGCACACACTTCTACAAGCACCGAAAGGAGATTAGAAATGTGCTAGGGGTTTTTATTTTAATAGAATGCTTGCTTTCTCTATAAAACTTAAATGGTAAATCACATGTGGAGAAATCCCAGAGTGGAATTTTAAAGAACCTAAGCAATATGAGAGTAGGTTGAGCTTAGTGAATTAGTACAAGATACCCTAGATCTATGTCCTTAAAATGTTAGAATAGTTGAAGGAGGTTATACCCATGCCTATTAAACTTGTGGTGATTCTTGCATATTATTATCATTGTTATTTCTATTTACAACAATCTTGAGTTTGTTTTATCTACCTTTACAACAACCCTTTCTCTATTTATTTATTTTCTAGTAATCTTTATATTTTTTATTAGTCATACTATCTTTAATATTTTGGATTTTAACTATTGATTTACTTTGTAAATTTAATCCCTTTCCTTGCTCCTCATGGGAATGATACTTGGTCTTGTCCCATACTACTAATCACGATCTAGTGCACTTGCTAGGTTTGTTAGGGAAATAACAAGTTTTTGTTGCCATTGTCGGGGGAGCAACGTGTAAATATTTTAAATTTTTTGGTAGTTTTAACTTTATTTGAACAGCTTGTGCTGTTTTAATCTAGACTAGAATCCTGTTGAAAAAGGAAAAAAAGCTAGAAATCTTTTATAGAAAGCTGTTCCCGAGCAAACAACAAAACAAGTTGAGCAACCTTGCAGTGCTATTGAAAATTGCGAAGGTTATCTGCCTAAGCAAAAGCTCAAGGAGTTTTCCAAACCTTCTTCAATGAGTTACATATCATGCATTTTGATTCCAGATGAAGAACATTTTATTGAAATTAAACCCTTCATGATTGAACTTGTGCTTTCAAATGCTTAATTTAAAGGATACTCTAATGGTCATATTTATGATTTTCTCATGATATGAAATCTTTTTTTAACTAATCATGGTGTTTCCAATGATATTTTCAGATTGAAGTTTTTTCCTTTCTCTTTGCAGGGTAAGGCGAAATCATGGTTTAGATCTTTACAACTAGGTTTAATAAGATCTTGGGAGGAAATGGCTAAAGCGTTCTTGATGAGATATTTTCCACCTTCCAAGGTTGCTAAACTAAGAAATGAGATCTCTAAGTTCGCTTATATTGAAAATGAATCACTCCATTAAGCTTGATAGAGATTCAAGAGCTACTTAGAAGGGTATCAAACCATGGTTTACCCATGTTAATGTAAATGCAAATCTTTTACAATGGGATAACTGATTAGATAAAATTTAACTAGAAACCCTTGCAAATGGTGAACTAGAAGTGATGGAGCCCGACACAATCTTTTCCCTCATTGAGAAAGTAGTGAATAGAAGGTACAAGTGGCATTCTAAGAAAAGCTTGAATTTTCTAGTTTCTAAGGTTGTTCAACAACTTTCAAAGAAAGTTGATGAACTATCCAAACAAGTAAAGAAACTTTTAGAGCAACCTCACGTCCCAATCCAACAATCTCAAATTTCAATCCACCAACCTTGAATTTCATTCCTTTCTAAGAAAAGATGAAATTTTCTACAACTTCCCCAACTTTTCAATCAAATTTCATCCCATTGTAAGAAAATCGTGAATTTTCTAGTTTCTAAGGTCTCTTTACCTAAAACCTCAATTTATATACCCTCGACCTCAAAATGTTATCTAAGAATATAAACAACCTCAATTTCCATCCGAGCAACCTCACTAACTATTCCAGCAACCTCAACATTACTTCCAGGATGTTGTACCCTCGCATGAATCTGAGAAACCTAACTTAGAAGAGATGCTGATGGAGTTCATGGAGAAAATTCAAACATTGATCAAGAACTTGGAGACCGATAGCTTCCATGGTCATCCCAAAGGATGAAATGGTCATTCCGAGCAATGCTTCGTTTAACTCCGTGGAGGAATGTGAAGAAATCAAGTTAGAACATGGTAAGGTTTCTGATTCTTCTTACAAATATGTTAATGGTGATGTATATATGGCAAGGGAGTAAACTAATAATGAGATTGAGGAATACAAGAAATGGCACGTGCAACAAAATCTAGAGCAACCTTGAGTGCATAATCAAGAAATCTTCAAAGATGAGGAAAATTTTATTAAGGTGGGGGTATTTGAGGGTTTTCCATTGTGATTCCTTGTTGTTTACTTTTTTTGAATAAGATTAGGGCCAGGAAGAAAGAAGCAAGGGTGACATTAGTCCCTCAGTGAAAGCGCCGCTTACGGCCCACACCCGAAGGCAGGCCAAGGAGCTAACACCATGGGGGGACCCGCCCTTCCTCACTTCTAACAACCCCCCTAAAGATTTATTAATAGAAAATAAAAAGATCGTTACAAAAAGTTGAAGGAGAAAAGAAAAGCAAAACAAAAACAAAGCAAAAAAACTAATTGAAGCGAAACATGCTTCGTCCACTCAAATCATGAGCAAAAAATGAAGAACAAAAATGATTATTGGTAGATTTTTAAATCAAACTATCGGGTTCGGTTTGGTGATGGGATTTTGGTTGAGTTTTAGAGTGATCCATGGGTTTCTAATCAGCCCCTAAATATCATTTTTGAAGTCCTTTGAATGTTGAGTGGAATGAAATCAGGTTCGGTGCGTTATGTGTGCTCAGAATTATTTGATAATGTAACTTTCGGCTGGTCTTTTTGGTGTAGAAGATTGCGTTTGTCCAAACGCAATCGATGTCTCGAACTAAAGCATTTGATCTTTGAAAACAGCCCTTCCATTTTCCCTTCGTCCACGATGGATGCATTTCTCAAGAAGCAAATTCGATTGTCTTTTTGTAACATCCCATTTCATGAGATCATATTTGCATTTAGATACATATGTTATATGTCATGAAATTTGTTACATTGTATAATTATATATCATATGTTGTTTTAAACATTAGTTTCATTTATATAAAATACGAAATAAAATATGTAAATAAATAACTTCGGGATGTTATTTAGAGGAAAAATAATTATAGTTCGTTAAAATATTTTAGTATTATTTGGAGTAGACGTTTATTAGAATTAGTATGGAATAAGTATGAGTATAGTATAGTATAGTTATAAGTATTGGTATTTGTAATTAATAATATAAAGGAGGGGCAAATTGGCCATTTTTCTTTGTATAAATAGAATGATATAAGGAAGATTTCAAAAATTCTATCCTAGAAGAAGAAAACACAACTCCCTTAGAGAAGAGACAAAGAGGAGGAAGAAAAAGGAAGAAGAGATAAAATCAGGTATGTTTGCGGTTTTGTAAGGTGATTTTCATAGGGTTAGAGATAGAATTTAGAGTTATGATACAAAGAAGAGCTGTAGCTCTGTATGTTAGGGTTCTTACTGTAAAATTTGGGAATTTTGCAATAAGTGGATTTGTTCTATAATTTATTTAATTCAGACTGTCCAGAGCAGAATAGTCATAGAAGTAGAGTGGGATTCAAACTGATGGTGCGGCTTTTATACTAGTTGTAAAATTCTAAACATTTTATATGTTGTACCATCACCTGTCTAATTTATTTGAAAATAAGAATGAGTTCAATCTAAGCTTTGTACGAAAAGTTATGGTTGTTTTACTAAGAGTTGCTCAAGTGAAAGGGGACAGATGGTAATGTCACAAAAAGTAATAAATGACTCATGATTTAGTATACAAGTTTGAATATGTAAATATGTAACTATATGAATTTGTGCAATTATCAGTTCATCGAGTGTTTATATTCACTGAGCTTGCGACTCATTAAAATCGCTATATATTTTTCAGAGTTTGGAAGTTGTAGATAAAGTATATACTAGAAGCTCACTACCTGTAGACATCATTGATGAAAGGTTGGCTGGCTGTTTTCATTTCAAACTCTCTCTTCGCCAGTATAAGCTTATAGATTTGATAAATGTTGGGATGTGAGATTTAGTATATATGTTTGTTTTTTTATAGACGAATGATCACAAGTATTATGTATGAAATATATATTTGTATGATAACCTTTGTTAATATTAGTTCTAAAAAAATTTACCTCTATGATTAGGATTTTGTTCTTACAGTAAGGGTTGTTTTAGTTGGTATCAGTGCAGGGATATGATCATAGGGTCATCATATGCATACATATAGAAAGTTAGCACATGTTAATATTTAACATTTTATCACCTCTATATAGGGCTGATGAAAATGTTGACTCGAGGAGAGAGGAACCAGCTAGAACGCAACCTATAGAATCACCTTTGCATTCGCGTGCATCGAGTGTATGTCATGAGGTTTCTAGGGTACCAGAACCTCCACCAAATGCTCAAAGGGAATGTAGGTTTGATAAATTGAAGAAAAATGGTGCAGAAAAGTTTAGTGGAACTACAGATCCAACTATAGCAGAAAGATGATTAAAAAGGTTGGAACAAATTTTTAACATGATGCATTACACTCTAGCAGAGAAATTCGATTATGCAATGTTCTTACTTCAAAACGATGCTTATGACTGGTGGGAGACGGTTCCGAGAAGTAAAGTTCAGCCTCCTGTTTTGGCCTGGGATGATTTTGTTCGAGAATTCCTAGAAAACTACATACCAGATGTGTATATTGATGACAAAAGAAGATAATTTTTGAATTTGAGATAGGGTAGGATGTCATTGGCTGAGTACGAGGTGAAATTTAATTAGTTATCCAGCTATTTACCATCTTTAGTTGCTATTGAGAAAGATAAATATAAGAAGTTTGAAGAGGGGCTCAGATATGAAATTTGAAACAAAATAGCTCAATCAGAAATTGATAGTTATTTAAAACTAAAAAATGTTGCAATAAGAGCCGAACAACTAGAAAAAGAAAATGCTGAGTACAAAGCCAAGAGAAGTCAGAGTAATTTCGGAGATGATCAAAGTAAAAATTCTGCCAAGCGTCAAACATATTCTTCTCCATCATAGTTTTCAGTCAGAGGAGGATATTCTGAGATTAGAGGAGGTATAATGAATACTCAAACTTATTCGAGACAAAGTCAGGGACAAAGTTCTGGGCCAAAACCTCAGTGTACATAGTGTGTGAAATACCATGAAGGAGAATGTAGGAGATTGACTGGAGCGTGTTTCTTATGTGGTTCTTTTGAACATTTGATATGTGACTGTCCTAAGCGAGGAGTATTTGAAAGAACTCGTTCAGAGAATACAATTCAGAATACCAGAGTCAATGGAGTTGGTGGTTTAGTAGGAAGAGGCAGGGGTAGAGGAGGAACTACAAGTAACGTTGGAAGATCTAATGCTCAAAGTTCTAGGCCTCCAACACAAGCTCGGGTGTTTGCTATGACTCGTCAGGAAGAGATTGATGCACCGGAAGTTGCTACTGGTATGATTTCTATTTACGACATAGATGTTTTTGCATTAATTGATCCTGGATTCACTCATTCATTCATATCATCAAGCTTGACATCACGATTGCATATAAGTTGTGAACCTTTAGGATTTGATCTTAATGTGGGAACTCCACTGGGTGGTTTGGTTGTTGTGAATCAAGTGTATCGAAATTGTTCAATTCAAATCGATAAAGTAGTGTTAAGTGCAGATTTGATTAGAATGAATATTAGAGATTTTGATGTGATTTTGGGTATGGATTGGTTGACGAAGCATCATACGATTGTTAATTATTTTACCAAAGAAGTTATTTTAGAATCACCAGGTCAGCCAAAAGTTATTTTTTGAGATGAACGCCAGATAGTGCCTGCTTGTTTAATTTTTGCAATTAGTGCTCTTTGTTTAATAAGAAATGGATATAAGGCCTATTTAGGTCATGTTATTGATACTAAGGCATCAATTGTGTCACTTGAGGATATTCTTGTGGTTAGAGAATATCCAGATGTATTTCTGACAGATTTACCGTGATTACCACCTGATAGGGAAATAGAATTTATGATTGATTTAATTCCAGGGACTGTGCCTATTTCTATTTCACTATATAGAATGGCTCCTGTAGAATTGAAAGAGTTAAAAACACAGTGGCAGGAATTACATGATAAGGGATTTATCAAACCTAGTGTATCACCTTGGGGTGCTCCGGTATTATTTGTTAAGAAGAAAGATGGTACGATGCGGCTTTGCATTGATTATAGGCAGTTGAATAGAGTTATAGTGAAAAACAAGTATCCTTTACCTCGTATTGATGATTTATTTGATCAACTACAAGGAGCACAAATATTTTCAAAGATTGATTTGAGGTCAGGATATCATCAACTTAGAATTTTTGAGCAGGACATTCCAAAAACTGCTTTCAGAACTCGATATGGGCATTATGAGTTTCTTACGATGCCGTTTGGTTTGACAAATGTACCTGAAGCTTTCAAGGCTTTGATGAATAAAGTAGTTCAGAAATATCTTGACAAGTTTGTTATTGTTTTCATTGATGATATACTTGTGTATTCGAAAAGCAATGAGGAGCATGAGCAAAACTTGAGAATTGTGCTTCGAATTTTGAGAGAAAAGTAGTTGTATTCAAAGTTTAGCAAATGTGAATTTTGGCTAGTTCATGTATTATTTTTGGGTCACGTTGTTTCTAGTCAAGGCATAGAGGTAGATCCTAAGAAGATTGAAGCAGTGGTTCAATGGGAAGCACCGAAAAATGTAGCAGAATTTAGAAGTTTTCTGGGTTTAGCCGGATACTACAGAAGATTTGTTGACGGGTTTTCTCTTATTGTTGCTCCATTGATATAGTTATTATGAAAGAATGTACCATTCCAGTGGATAAATGACTGTTAGAAAATTTTTGATGAATTGAAACGACAATTGACTTTAGCTCCAATTTTGACAATTCCAATTGGCACTGGAGGATTTGTTGTTTACAATGATGCTTCTCACTAAGGTTTGCGCTGTGTTTTAATGCAACATGGTAAGGTAACTGCATATGCATCAAGATAATTAAAACCATATGAATTATCTTATCTTGTTCATGACTTAGAACTTGCTACTGTTGTGTTCGCTTTAAAGATTTGGAGGCATTATTTGTATGGAGAAACATTTTAGATTTTCACCGATAATAAGAGTTTGAAGTATTTGTTGAGTCAAAAAGAATTAAACATGAGGCAAGGAAGATGGCTAGAGTTATTAAAGGATTATGATTTCAAGATTGAATATCATTCGGGAAAAGCCAATGTAGTCACCGATGCTTTGAGCAGAAAATCTACTAGTGTAATGGCTAATATTCAAGTTTCTAAACTTCCATATTTGGTACAATTACGGGCTATGAATGTTGACTTAAAACTAGGTGAAAATGGAGCTTTGCTAGCTAATTTCAATTTGAGACCGATGTTACGTGATCGAATCAAAGAAGCTCAATTCTGTGATCCACAATTAAAAGAAATTATGGAAAATGTTAAGCAAGCGAAAAGCATATACTTTATAATAGAAAGTGATACTTTGATGTTGGGGCAAAGAGTTTGTATTCCAGATGTGGATAATTTACAGAAGGAGATCTTAGAAGAGGCCCATTCTGCTTCATATGCAATGCATCCGGGAATGACAAAGATGTATCATACTTTGCGACCTCATTTTTTGTGGTTCGGAATGAAGAAAGACATTACCGAATACATTTCAAAGTGCTTAACATGTCAACAAGTAAAGATTGAACATCAAGCTCCAAGTGGGAAATTGCAACCATTGCCTATACCAGTTTGGAAATGGGAAATGGTTACTATGGATTTTGTGTATGGATTTCCGAAAACTCCAAGAAAGAATGATGCTATCTGGGTTATCATTGATAGATTGACAAAGTCAGCTCACTTCTTGCCTATTAAGTGGGGTTGTTCATTGGAGAGCTTGGCAAAGAGATACGTGAATGAAATTGTTAGATTACATAGTGTTTCAGTGTCCATTGTGTTAGATAGAGACCCTAGATTTACATCTCGATTTTGGAAAAGTCTTTAGCAAGCATTGGGTACAAAACTGAATTTCAGCACTGCTTTTCATCCTCAAACAGACGGTCAGTCGGAGAGAATAATTCAGACTTTAGAAGAAATGCTTCGAGTTTATGCTATGGAATTCAAAGGTGCATGGGATGAATATGTTGCTTTGATAGAATTTGCTTACAATAATCATTATCATAGTAGTATTGGTATGGCACTGTACGAGGTATTATATGGAAGGAAATGCAGAAGTCCTATATATTGGGATGAAGAAGGAACACAGATATTGGAAGGTCCAGAAATAGTGCAAGATACAGTTGAAAAGGTGAAAATAGTAAGAAGCAGACTTAAGGCAGCACAATATAGACAGAAACGTTATGCTGATCAACATAGACAAGAAATGGAATATCAAGTGGGTGATAAAGTTTTTCTTTGAGTGTTACCTTGTAAAGGCGTGTTAAGATTCAGAAAGAAGGGAAAGTTAAGTCCATGGTATATTGGGTCATATGAAATTCTTGAAAAGGTTGGTTCACTTGCTTACAGATTGGCACTACCATTAGAGTTAGCTCAAATTCACAATGTTTTTCATGTGAGCACGTTGAGGAAGTATAGGTCAGACCCTACACATGTACTGAAAGACCAAGAAATAGAAATTGCTAGTGATTTGAGTTATATAGAGGAACCAGTGACAATTATTGGGTATAAGACTAAATAATTAGGAAACAAGGAAATAATATTGGTCAAAGTACTTTCGAAAAGTCATTTAATTCAGGAAGCTACTTGGGAAACAGAGGAACAAATGAGAAAGGATTATCCTTTTCTATTTCATGATACAGGTAATTAATTTCGAGGTCGAAATTTTTTAAAGGGGGGGAGAATTGTAACATCCCATTTCATAACATCATTTTTGCATTTAGATACATATGTTATATGTCATGAAATTTATTATATGGTATAATTATATATCATATGTTGTTTTAGACATTAGTTTCAGTTATATAAAATACGAAATAAAATATGTAAATAGATAACTTCGGGATGTTATTTA
>CATIWQ010088768.1:0-26436 GCA_949673415.1 Euphorbia schlechtendalii | reverse complement strand
CTATGGCATGTGGGCCATAATGAATCGGTTATAGGATTTAAGTAGAAAGGCTAAGATAGTTCTAACTATTAAGTCTCATACTAATACACTAATATGAACCAAACTCTTAGTGAGTTTCTTCATATTCTATACATTAGTATTCACAGAGATTATAGTATCCATCTTATATAATTAAAACGCCTTAGTGATCAAGGATTTCTCTTAATAAAGTTGCTCATGAAATGTCTCGTTAAGAGATTTTACCATAGCATAGGCTTGTATCTCCTCTAACTGTTTGCACAATTCAGGAACCATTATAGCCAACATAAGGTGTTTCACATCCCTCCTTTCATTTTTGAATTTACGTACCACCCAACTTAGGCTGATATAATATCTCTTCCAATGAGCATTTGGTCTATCTATCAAATTCCTTTGATTCATGTATCAAAACAAATCTTGAGCCCAATTAAAGAAGTATTTCCTAGACAATCAGTCCATTTTGAGGATATATCGCAATTTGAATGATTGATTGTTAGTGTCGATGAAATTAGTTTGTTAATTCTGTAGCAGAATGATCAGTACAAGGTTGAAAATAAAGGTCTTTAAAGCCATTAAACAAATTAATTAATCCTGATTAATTTATGTTGATGATTTTATTGGCTTTCTTCAAGATCCACAACCCTTCAATAATGAGCCAAACTGAGCCTGAACATAGAACCCATTATTGAATGTTAGGTAGGATAGACTATCCAATCCTTTTCTTAAAAGGACTCTTGGTTGATGGACATTTTGGTACTTTACCCATCTGTGTTCTTGGGCCTAACTGAGTTAGAACAAAAACCCATTGAGTCAAACTGACATTCCACATGTTAGCCATACTAAGTATCCTAATCCTCCATGGCCCACTAAGAACACAATGTGCCCTGCTAAGCATGTTGCACATTATGCTACAATGTGTGGCAGAGGTGTGAATCGGGGAAACACTTTTAAGCGACGCAATATTTAATGGATTATTTAAGTATTATCAGCTTGTATAATGAATCGGGTCCATGTAATTATTTTAGATATTATGGATCCATATTCTATATATAAAATGAGGTTTAATGTCTAAAATCACAATTTAGAATTTTTATACGTATAGGCAAATATTGAATATTTAAACCAAATCACATTTGAGACCATAAAATTCTCAAATATGAATTTTTAACATATTAACCGTCATACTTATGTATAACAATATGATGCATTCATCATGTCAATTATAATTACATCTATTATATTTAGCCCATAGACTTGGTGAAATTGCTTAATTTTGACAATTGTGACTTAAAACCTGTTAAGGCCTAATGATCAATGACCATTTCGCAATGTATACAATTTCACTCCGACTCGAATTAGAATGTCACTAATACAAAATTTAGCATCCTATCTATACAACCGGTATCACGGTCTGTTTGAGCTAATTTCACATTTAAAATATTTAATTTAATTAAATATCAATGCCACAAGTTAAAACTTTAACTTTTAATTCCAATTAATTAAAATTTACAATTTTAATATATTAGAATTTATGACACCGAATTAACAAAATAACAAGAATGATATTTTGATACAATTCAGTTCAACCGTTTCAAACACTTAAAACGGACTTTGGATAATTTTAAACCATTAGAATTTAACTCCAAATTAAATAAAATACATATTGATTTTATTAAACAATTCGTTTTAAATTATTGACCTTGGATAAATTAAAATACTCAATTATTTTAAACACGATCCGATTTAATCATTTTATCAAAACGAACAAATGTTCAAAATTTTTTTCGAACTCCCTGGACCCGAGGCCTGTAAAAACATGCCCACTGTCGTGGATAGTATGGCAAGCTGCTGTCCGCAGGAGATGGTGTTGGCATCCAATGCCAACACCATATTTCAAGCCAACAGTGGCATGAATTCAGTTCACACCACTGTTTGGCATTATTTTATTTTTTTTAATTTATATTACTAAAATTTAACTAATTATATTGTAAACAAATAATCATAAAGTAATTAAAACCCCAATAAATATAAACAACAATTCAAGAACATAGCCACCAAGATCAAACTAACTAATTTGAGAAAAAATATTAAACACCCAAATCAATGATTTTGAAACCTTTTCTACCAAATAAAAAACTTTCACAAATCAAGAAAATTAATCTTTTGACTAAATTCAAAATCGATTAATTAAAACAAACAATTTATCAAATTAATTTTGTCACTTAATCAACTTGTGGAAAAATAACAAATCCTCAAGAATGTTTCCAAAACTTTTTCCATCGAGATGGAAAACTCATAGAAATCAAGAAAAATCCTAAACAATCCTATTGATAGAATCGGATACCAATTGAAGGGAATTGTCATCGAAAACATAACCACGTCGGCGGAATTTCCAGTTAAAAATTTTCTCGATTTCGAATAGGATCTTTTCAAGAACCATTGATAAGATTTCAAGGATTTATTTCACAAATGAAACTTACTTGGAATATCTTTTTAAGAGACATCTGCATTAAAAGCTCTCAAACGAAAGCTCTCCAATCTCACGTGCACGAACTTCTATCAAACCGGGACCGACGCTAACCGAATAGACGAAGAACGATGAGAGAAAACTCCAAGAACCTAATTCACATAAGGCTAAAAACTTGTATGTATTTTTATGGTGGCTGTACATGTTTTTTTATATCCTAATTAACTAATTAGGTTTTAGATTAATTCTAATTATAAATTGGTCTCTTCAAATTTGTAGTTTAATAATTAAACCCCTTAGATTAATTCCTTAAACAAATTTAAATGCCATCTTTTATAATTTGTAAATCAACCCCTTGAACAAAATTAAAACCTTACATGTAATCAAATTTAATGTCGTACTATATATATTAATTCAATTAACTTAAATAGCTAATTAATTATTTTAGCATGACAATTTTATTGATTAAATTTATTCAATTAAATTATTTAAGAAATGAATTTATTTAAATAAATACCATGTATGAATACATTTAATCAACTTAATTTTACTTTAATGAATAACATAAAATACATTATATTATACCATTAACTAAATTACTTAGAGTTAGATAGATTATTCAATTACATTGACTTGACATGTTAATTAATTAATAATCGATTCTTCATCAAGTCTTGTAACATTGCATGTACAAAAAATCCCAGATCAATAGTTCTAAGTGCACAATCCTTTGGGTCTATCCATATGTTGGCAATGGGATTCACCCATAGATTGTAAGCGGATTCTAGCAAACCATTACAGCCCCCAATTGGGATAGAGTACAACCGTCTATTAAAGATACTGAACCTAGTAGTTATCTCACCAAGTCCTTTACCAGCTAACATCAATATAATGAACAAGAGGCATGGTGTTGTCACCCTCTTATGCAGTTCATCGTATTTCTTGATCTAGTATAAAATGACAAAATAAGTCAATGACTTATTGGAGGTCCTTATCACTTTTATTCATCAAGTGCCCGGTGATTCATTTCGATTTATCAAATGGAATGGCAATTCTATCACTTCAACACTACTACTAATGTGGTCATGAAATATACCGAGCATACCCGTACTTGTAATCTAATATTTAAGGACCCATTAGTTATATAGTACAACATACTCAATTCCACATTAGTAAAAAGTTGAATCAAGTCCGAGGACAATTGAGACATACTCAGCAAATTGTCTATGACATACAACCATGTGACTTTACTGTGTGGATCGGTCCAGCCCCATGTTTCCAACATGTGCCCATGTTCATGATCTACTTCACTAAGTGACATAGCAACTATATTGCTATAGATCATCCAACATACAAGTCTTTCATTTTATTCATTCACAAGATTAAAATAGACTTGGGACATTTATGATTATCAATCAATGTCTACTCATATTATAGCACACGATATAAATGCAGTAGATTATTGCCTTTATAATGTGACACTACATGAACTAATGCCTTTAGAACTAGGGCACATCAACAATTCCAACAAATCCAACCAAAAAGAAATAAGGAGAGCTTCCCAGAGGACTTCATGGACCATAAAGAAAGTTGATTCATGACTATGGGGTAAGCCTTTGAGCTCCTAGAGTTTGTGCTTGCATTTATATCCTTTCAATTTTGAAGTTTTATTTTCTTTTCGGTTATTTCCATTTTCGCACACCAAACTGTTTCCCAAGAATTTAAGTATGATTTAAAATATTTTTGAGTAATTTGTTTACATAAACACATTCTACACATCTTGATCTTTCTCTAATGATAAAGATCATCCAAATCAATTAAGTATAGCAAAAGTTATGATCTTTTGAAATTTCAGATTTTCATTTTGTTATTTCCATGTGTTTTCTGTAGGTCTGGAATGTTGATGTTGTTAATGACATCAACATATCATTAACAACATCACAATGATGTTTTAAACAACATTGCTTTGGTAGAATCCAGTTTCGGTCCGTTTCAGATCATTTAGGCTCGGAATGACCCTCTAAGACCCTTCTATGTTTGGAAATGCATCATTGGGGGTAAAAAACTTCTAAATTATAATTATTTAGGAGTTATATATGAATTTTTAATGTATTAATATGTTGATTAAGTTTTGAAGTAGCAAAGGAAGCGCTTCGAGCCATCTAGATTGATATCACCCTTCATAGGGAAGTCGATAACGATATGAATGATATTGTTATTGTTGTGTACCCAAACAATGGCTATGTTATGCATGTTTGGCCTAGATTTATGTTTCAAAATATTGTTTTAGGTCACCCCCATGAAGGGAATTCAAGTTTGTGGATAACCGACCCAACAATATAACATGCGGCATTTTCACTAATAAAAATGACCAACATAGTTGGAAATAAAAATGAACCATTTTTATAAAATAAGAACTTTGAAATCTCCGTTGTTTTTACCTCGACCACATGGGTCTAGCGAAAATCCAAATTGATCATACATGGTACATTTGGTACATATTTGTGTTGTGGAATATCTCCAATGCTAACCTTTGTGGATGCAGGTAGTTTAGGATAGATGTATGTTAGGGTTTAATTTCCTCCGAGTATCGTAGTTATCAAATGTAATATTTGTTAGATATCGATGTATTTAGGTGATTTGTAAATCCCTCATCCAAAGATGTAATTAATCCCATAGATTAGTTACATTTCCTTTCCTACATGTTTAATTTCTCGCACTTTATTTACCGCTTTTTGCATGCATGCTAAATAACAAAAAAACATAAGCTGAAAACATCTAGATTTAATTGAAATATCATAAACATGGTTTCCAAACAAGAATAATGTTAACTCAAATAACAACAAAGTAAGTAGCTCATCCCAGACCCGAATCTCTTAACTATGATATCGCTTAGGCTTAACGGATATAAGCTGTACCAAATTTTCCTGGAAAAGCTGATCTGGGTGGTGACTTTGAGTACCATAGGCTAGAGGTTCTGATCTCTAGTCCATTAAACTTATTACACGAACAAGTTTCTTTCTTTAAACTAAAAACCACAACACTGTTCTAATCGAGAAAACCCCCATGCCCTATCTCACAAGGTCGCCACCTCGCGGTGACAGTGCGGGTCCGACGTCATCCACTCACAGTGACGACTCCGCTAGGGATATCTTTTTTATAAACTTAAAAGTTTAAAAGATTTTGGATGAGTATTGAAAAGTTGTTAAATGAGTTAAATTCATGCTTATGGTCTTTCAAACAAAAGCATATGCATTATATCGCTTAGCCTTTAAGATTAGGATGCCCTATTTTACCGAGAAGCTTGCATGGTATCTTTTGCGCACCCATGGTGACCAAGGATGCTAAGTGGTTTTTGCCATACTACATGTACATCCCTCATTTCGCACTTATTTAGGGAGAGGCTGTGAGTGTATCGTAGTGCAACAAGAACCTTCAACATCAACAACCCATGATCGAAGTCGTAATAGGAAACCGTGGATACTTTCCTTAGGTCTACCAAAACAAATTACACATCTTCTTAAAAGTGCACTCCTTAATACCTCATGGTATTAAGATGACCCAAGCCTAGATTTAGAAGTTTAACCCTTACTCAAGGGGATATAAGGTCGGAGGAAGTGCGTTGCATGTTATGTGCTATGTGTTTATCTCTTTCCTTTAAACATACATCATGCTAGCCATAATCTCACTTTGAAGGGATACACCGATGCAAATTTTCAGTTTGACAGGGATGCTAACAAGTCCCAGTCAAGTTATGTGTTTATATTAAATAGAGGGGAAATTGTTTGGAAGAGTTTCAAATAAGATACGACTACCATTTCAACCACAGAATCTAAGTATTTAGTTGCTTCAGAAGTGGCTAAGTAAGCCATCTAGCTTATGGGATTTATTGGTGATATCAGTGTGGTGTCAAGCATTGTAAATCTAATAGCGGTCTATTGCTATAATAATGGGGCTATTACTCAGTTAAAGGATCTATGGTCTCGTCATAGGAATGAACATATACTCAGAAAGTACTATCTCGTTTAGGAGATGGTAGCAGAAAAGATATAAATTTAGAATGCATCCTAAAAGATCAAAATTTAATGGATGGGCTAATTAAGCCATTGACTCATGTTAAACATGACCAGTATGTTAATGAGTATAGCATGAGGCACATGGGCAATTAGCTCTAATGCAAGTGGGAGATTGTTAGACATGATGTATGCCCTAGAGGCAATTAGGGCTATATATCTTTATTAGTTATAATGTATAAATGGTTTTTGGATTATTATTAATAATAATTAAAGCATCTTTGTTGCTTATCTGTGCTTTCAATTTATTTATGTATCGCGTTGGTATCATAAATGCATAGTATTAAATATGTATATGCGCATTGATGAGACAAAGTCCATGACTACTTCATAGCGTAAAAGTGCGAACACATAGTGTGGTGTGAGAACTAAACATAC
This sequence comes from Euphorbia schlechtendalii, assembly GCA_949673415.1. NCBI lineage: Eukaryota > Viridiplantae > Streptophyta > Magnoliopsida > Malpighiales > Euphorbiaceae > Euphorbia > Euphorbia schlechtendalii. The sequence continues at coordinate 19,500 of CATIWQ010088768.1, read as the reverse complement.
ATGTTACTATAAATAGTCTAAATATCCTTAGTTATAGTTTCATTGATACTAGACATCAATGGAATAGACAAACTAGCATGTGTAGGCTTACTCTTTGGATTAGATCCAAGCAGCCGATCTCATGAGCTAAAGGTGGTACCTTGAGTTAACACATGAATGTATTCAGGTAATACATTGGAGACCGCTATAAGACATACACTCAGAAATAACTATATCCATGTGTTGTTATCATATCTTATTGTAGTAGCAATACAAGTATCCTCAAACCTGAGATACTGGTTACCTTATGTAGGAGTTGCTATACTTTGGGTCATACTTATTCATTCCTTAGCGATCTAGATGATATGGGTGATTACGAGTATAGTGATGATCACATGTTAGTAAGCCGAGTAGTCAAAATGGGATCCATCACTCCTTATATAGTGATATAACGAGATATATACCTTAGGGCCCCATGTTGAAGTAACAAACTCATAATCCTCTTATCATAGTATAAGATTGATAGAATGAGTTTCTAGTCAATCTTGATACATAATGTCCAAGTGGTGTTCTTCATGAATAAGTATAATTCAAGGATAGCTACGGTTATTACATGAGTAGACACTTAATGCAAGCTCAATAAACTAGATGGTACTTAACTTGATGGAAGGAGTGTATTGTATTGGTTACTACTGCAAAAGCGGATGAAGTTACAAGCACGTGACATTCCAAGTATTGGGGGATTGTACACCTTTGCTTGAAAGCCCATTTGATCGTCTAGAGCTATCGGGTTCCATATCGGTCTGGAACACTAAGCCTAAAGGTTCCCGGATGGGAAGCAAAAGTTATGTTTACCTCTAGCACCTCGATACTTGAGATCCTATGACATCACACACTTTGGGTCTTCATCGGACTAAGTAAAGAACCTATAAACTGGGTCTATGCTAAGAAAATCTAGTTGTCGAATTCGTTAAAAGAATTATTAATTGGTTGGATCGAATTAATAATTAAAGGGAATAAAGAGAAAATAGGGAAATTGCATAGTGTGAAGCAAGGGAATTTTTCTTTTTACGAGTGGGCCCTAGAACAAACACGGGTTGTTTAGAGTGGGGCCTACACGACTGCCCTGCAAGCTGAAAAGCTCATGGGCCACTAGCACGCGGGGTAACCTATCATGCGTTAGTGGGCTGCAAGCCCGCATGGCAGCACTTGCGCGGAGTTATAGCGCAAGCTCGCTAGTGCATTGGTGTGGGTAGGCCGCAAGCATGGGCTTGTGACAGTAAGGTAAGCCTTGCATGGGCTCGGGGGTTAGCTTGTGGGTCCTTGTGACCCTCGCGACTAACCCGCTAGGGTGGGATGGGAATATTCCCATCCCACCTAATGATTGAGGGAAAGTCTAACACTCCCCCTTTTTCCTATATATAGGCATCCTCTTTCTCATTATTCAACACACACTTCAGCTCAGCTTTTCTCTCTGAGTTCGGCATCTTCTTCTTCGTTCGTTGTATGAGATCCTTCATGAGTTTCTCCAAATAATGAAGAATTCTTTTAAAGGCTCTTTCTAAAGTGAGGCTTCTCATTTTATTTTCAAGTTGGTCTTCAAGCGGTCCAGTAGCTGCTATTTACTAACAAGTTCTTCCTCAATGAGGTGAGAGAGGCTCTCCTAGTTTGGAAGCTCGTGCTAAAGAAATTCTGTTGAATCGCTCTAAGGGAACATCATCACCAAACAAGAGAAAGCATGCATCAACTAGTAATTTTTTATAGGCTTTATAAACCTAAAAGCATATATGGAACATTTTAATTTAGATTATATCAATCATGGCATGCTTAGGAGATCTTTAGGTTAATTTTATGTTTTGAAATTCTGCCTCGCAATGATTGCATGTTCAATTACTATCTTGATCAAAAGCATAAGAGATACCAGATTCAAGTTGTGATGATCGAAATAGTTTTAGTTTTCTCTTTTATACCTTTCAAGTCCCCAACCCGATATTCTATCTCACAAAAACACCCTAGTGGATGCACCTCTCATCTCAGTGCGCTCTCGGCCCATAACATTTCGTGTTGTCCGCTCACAGTGGCGACTCCACTAGGGATTTGTTTTCTTAAACTTTTTTAAATGGTTTTATATTTTGGATAAGTGCCTAAAATTATTTATCACATTATTCCATATTTTCTTAATTATTATATATTCACAATAATGCATTGCAATAGAGCGGATTAGCCCGTAAGTTTAAGGTACCCTATTACCATAAAGATTTCTCTTGTACTAATCTATCTCCTTGAGAACAAATAGTATTTGAGCAGGTGAAGCACTTGTTGCCATATCATATGTACCTCCCTTGTTAGAACCCATTTTGGGAGAGGCTTGGAGTGTATTTTAGTGCAACAAGAACCTTCTACATCAGCAACCCAAAAAAAACCTCATGTAAATAAGCTATAGGCATTTTCCCTGGGGTGTTACCCAACAAATGATCATGCATTATACTATTTTGCAGGTGCGATCCTTAATATCCTCATGGTACTAAGATGAACCAAACATAGGATAGAAACTAGCTAAAAACCCTACGCGCAAGAGTTGTATGGTTAGAAGTTGGATGTTGCATGCTATTTGCTACGTGTTAACTGCTTTCGATTCATCATGCATTGTACAAATGTGAGATGCTAACCATGAATCTTAGTGCAGACTTTTAAATGCACACACTCATAATGTTAAAATGATGTCTCATAGCATCTTCTCATCATTATGATACCAAATCGGTGTCACATACACTTAGGATTAGATGACACTCGAGATTGTGTCACCCTTGGACAACACAAACCAATTAGAATCACGAAGCATCATTTACCCCTTTTCATTGAGATGTCAACTTGACATCTGACTCTTAGCCCACATGGGGTGAATATACCATCATTTTTGCGGGATGTCCACTCGATGTCCAACCCTTAGCCCCTACAGGCGAACGTACCTTTATACCCAATTTATTACATAATGTCCACTTGACATCCGATACTAAGCCCAACAAGGAAATTATATATGTAACACATTACCTTTTAGAGGTCCACTTAGTATAAGACTCATAGCCCAAACAGGGTAAATAAGTACCCAAACTATATTTTTCCCACATCATGTAATGTCCTTACTGACATCCGAACCTAAACCCACATGGGGTGAACTTATTTCGAAAACCTTACCTTACCAAGGGTATATGCTTAATACCCGAAACCATTCACTCACATAGGGCAATGATTCATGCATCATCGCATACCCTCAAATAGTGATGACCACACAGGCATTCAAAACTCCTCCCTAATTGGGAAAAATAACCAAATCATTCATTTGATAGCTACATACTGTAGTTATTTTCATCTTATTTTAATTTTAGTTGATTTGATCAAGGTATGTCACATTGCTTACCCAAAATCAATTCAACCTTCTCATTCCATGAGATCTAGTCATAGTATGAAATTTCAAACTATTGACCTATTACCACACGAGTAACTTCACCTCATTTACACCACTCAGGCTACGATGTCACACGAAGACTGTACATATCTCAAATCCACCCCCAAGGATTGAATTTTCATTCTCACCTTTTTTATGTTATTAACGACTAACTTGTTTGTTTCAAATGGATTGACAAACATATTATTTATCTCAGATCATAGCACGGTAACCCCTTGTGAATGTAGCTATAACATTAACATCTCACACAATTTTACATATCATTAATCACATTATGAATCTAATATACATGGTCTTGTTTTCTTCCTGCATACCTTAGCTTGGAAAAGGTTCACTAACTGCTTGGTCCACATTTCTCCAATTGTTACTAGTTTATAAGGGTTCTGCACACTAACTCAAGTGAAGATTCGGGTTCAGATTCAGTTTAATGTGAGTCTTTTAGTTTTGTTAGCATGGCTGATCTACTAGATGAAGTTGCTGGGGGGATCGCCCATTCCTTATTAAACAAAATTCTCAATAGATACATCAGTCATCAGTGAGTGTCGAGATTACAGCTACCCCGAATGCCTTTGCAAATAGCGACCAATTGGCATCGATTATTCATTAGCACATCAAGATAGGTCAGCCCGAAGAGAGGGTTCATGATGTGGTGTCCAACTTAGATGTCACCATTAATATCGGAGGTCTGACTAGTCAGCCTAGAGCAAGTAGACCTCCAACTTCTCATATGATGCATCCAGATCATAACACTGTTCCCGCTACCTTTTACCAATTTAGGGTCAGACAAAGTCACTTAAATGAGAATCCAGCTTAGATTGGTCAGCCAGGATATAATTTTGCCAATCATTTCCAACCGCAACCCAAGAATCAATTCATCCTGAGGCAGCCTGGTCAGCCAGTGTTCGCACTAGAACCTCTTTATCAAGGAGTGGCCCAACAATTTATTCCTAGTTGGAGTGCACCATTTTCCTCAAAATTCCAAGCTACCCCTCAGCTACCCAATTTTGCTGTAACTCCCAGGGAAACTACCTTTCCATAGGGGCAATACGGCTTTAATCCTGGCACTAGGAATGTTATTCTCGAAAAAAACCTAGCATGGCAGAATTGTGGCAATAGTTCTTGGCCACTCATGTTGGCAATCTCATAAGCACATACTCTGCATAGCCAGCATTCGAGGATGAAGACAGCTTTGCCACCAAACTTTGTGATGCCATAGTTTGAGAATTTTATGGGTTCTGGAAATGCGTGTGCTCATTTAACACATTAACAGACAATGATGAGGGCATTGGGGGTAAGTAAACAGATGATGGCCAAGCTTTTCATTGTCACCTTAGGCCACTGTTCGCAACTTTTCTACTGATAAGTTTAATAATTTGTTCGCAAGATTTGGCTATATATTAATGGTGCCAAAAACTTGTTCACGTAAAGTATAGGTGTTGTCAGTACCTCTTATCAAATCGAAAAACGATGATAACTGCAAGTATACAGTTGTAATGTAGTTTTAAAAGATATCGAACCCATAGGGAAGGAACCAAGTCTAAAGATCAATAAGGAAGACAGAATAAAGAAAATAAAATAGATTTGATATTTTGGATACGAGGTTTAGAATGAAGAATGAGTAAATATAGATATGAAAGATTAGAGAATCTAAATATATAGATTTTTCCTACGAAATAAGGATAGCAGAGAAAACATGCAAGTTCAACAAAGATGTTACGATTCACTAAACTAATCTAACAGACTCAGTTCAAAATACCCAAATGTTCAATTATTCATTACAGAGCAACACATGAAATAACTTTTCTAAACCTAACGCAAACGAATTAAGACAATTATATAAACCTGGACAATGTCAATACTATGCTTAGTACGGGTTACTCTCACATAGCCACATTTAGCAAGTTACCATTCCAAAAATGTTGCCTCACTAAATAGCATTATATTACAGATACAGTGATTATACACGATGTTGTTAACCCCGAAACTACTCTTAAAATTAACTCCAACGTATATAACTTGATTAATATAAAAGACTTAACACGAAATACACATTATGACACATAGACATATCATAAACTTCGAAATAGATAGTATAAGTAGAAAGGAAAGCAAAGTTGTAAGGTATGCGAGTAAAAGCTAAAGTTGATTAAACCGTATCCACTCTTTAATGGGAGTCGTCAATTCCCGCAATTCCTGCGGTTGCTTTGAATTCGATCTTGGCCTGTACAGATTCTCCCTCTAGGATGCTATTCTTTGTGAATATCGAATAAATGAATATTGAAGAATGAAAACTTTTATTGATAAGTGATTTGTAAGTACACTTATACAATAATTGCTCAAGAATATAGAGAAATCTAGTGATTGAAACATGGATTCGAATCACTTAAACATTTTCTCGCTAACACTTATGAACATAGTGAATTCTCTATCTATACATACACTATATCTCTCTCATGCACTCTAATGTTTTCCCTCTGCTTATCTCCACGAAATTGTAAGGTTTGGAGCCCTATTTATAGACTTTGAAGGGTTACGTCTATGCATACAAATAGTTGTGTCCATTGGTGAATGATTGCATCACTTCATTGTGATTGGTTGAGAAGCTTCAATCTAATCAGCAATGAATAGGCACATTTTCATGATTGGTTGATTATTGATAGGTGTCTATTCATTGGTAGTTAATGGCGGTTGATTGTCCTTATTTGGTTGTTGGTTGTTAAAACCAGAAAACCATCCAATTCGAGATCGTTATATACAAGTCGAGATCGTGAATCTTTGATAGGTAGATTTCTATTTTGAAGAAGAACAAGTCGTGACTGCGAATGATTATCACGAACGTGAATTGCATTTTTCTTCAGAATTCTCCTTGTAACTTCACCAATCTTTGACAGTGTTCGCCACTTTTTTATTGATAAGTTTAATAGTTTGTTCACAAGTTTCGGCTATATATCAATGGTGCCAAAAACTTGTTCACATAAAATATAGGTGTTGTTAGTACCTCTTATCAAATAGAAAAATGATGATAACTGCAAGTATACAGTTGCGATGTAGTTTTAAAAGATATCGATCCCACGGGGAATTCCTAGTTCTAAAGATCAGTAAGGAAGATAAAATAAGGAAAATAAAATATAATAAAGTTTTAGGAAAAAAGGGTTAGAATGAAAAATGAGTAAATATAGGCATGAAAGATTAGAGAACCTAAATATATAGATTTCTCCCTACGAAATAAGGATAGCAAGGAAAACATGCAAGTTCAACAAAGTTGTTATGATTCACTAAACTAATCTAATAGACTCGTTTCTAAATACTCAAATGTCCAATTATACGCTGTAGAGAAACACATGAAACTACTTTTCTAGATCCAGCGCAAATGAATTAAGACTATCATATAAACCTAGACAACATCAATATTATGCTTAGTACGGGTCCCTCTCACATAGTCACATTTAGCAAGTTACCATTCTAAAAATGTTGGCTCACTAAACAGCGTTATATCATAGGTCCAGTGATTATACACGATATTGTTAACCCCGAAATTACTCTTAAAATTAACTCTAACGCATATAACTTGATTAACATAAAAGACTTAACACACAATACGCATTATGACACATAGAAATATCATAAACTTCGAAATAAAAAGTATAAGTAGAAAGCAAAGCAAAGTTGTAAGGTATGCAAGTGAAAGCTAAAGTTGATCAAACCTTATCCACTCTTTAATGGGAGTTATCAATTCCCACAATTCCTACGTCTGCTTTGAATTTGGTCTCGGTCAGTACAGAACCTCTGCTAGGATACTATTCTTTGCGAATATCGAACAAATGAATATTGAAGAACTAAAACTTTTATTGATAAGTGATTTGCAAGTACACTTATACAACAATTGCTCAAGAATATAGAGAATCTAGTGATCGAAATAAGGATTTGAATCACTTAAACATTACACACTATATATAACCCTATAATTGCACTCTAATGCTCTCCTCTCTGGTGGTGCACTATGACCCACGAAATTGTAAGGTTTAGAGCCCTATTTATAGAGTTTGAAGGGTTACGTCTATCCAAACGAAGGGTTGTGTCCGTTTGTGAATGATTGCATCCCTTCATTATGATTGGTTGAGAAGTATTGATTTAATCCATAATGGATAGGCACCTTTTCATGATTGGTTGACTTATGATAAGTGTCTTTTCATTGGTAGTTGATAGCGGTTGATCATGCTTATCTGGCGGTTGGTAGTTAAGAAGATAATACCAGAAAATCGTCCAAGTCACGACCGCGATATACATGTCACGACCGTGAATCTTTGATTGGCATACTTCTGATGTGAAGAAGAACTAGTCATGACCGCGAACGGTTATCGCGACTGTGAATTGAGTCTTTCTTCATAATTCTCCTTGTAACTTCACCGATCTTTGACAGCTTCGATCCTAAGCCAAATCTTTAAGTTCCACGCATCTTTTTGCACCTTTTTCACTCTTTTTTCATAGAATTCCACTTTTGATCATTTTACTCCCAAGATTTACCTAGGATCTGCATTAGCATCATGAACAACCACATACCACGTGAAATCTTTTATATGAAGTATAAAAATGACTTAAACTATAGTGCTTTGTGTATAAAATTAATATGATAATAAATGTAATTATACACTTATCAGCGACCTGTACTAAGCATAGTAATATTGTTATCCAGGTTCTTTTAAGTGTCATAATTCATTTACCCTAGATTTAGAATAGTCATCTCATGTGTTGCTCTATGGTGAATTATTGAATATTTGGGCGTCTAGAACCGTATTTGTTGAAGTTATTTAGTGTAAGAAATATTCTTGATGATTTTGCATGTTTTTCTCTACTAAACTTGTTCTTTGAAAATATTTATATATTTTACATTTTCTCTAGCCTGTTCATGCATCTGTCTATTCATCAGTCTATCAACCAAACCATCCAAACCCTACAAATTATCTTATTTCATTAGTTCCGTAACTCTAGTTGGTCTTTAGAACAGAATTCCTTCCTTGTGAGATCGATAAACTACATCTAAACTGTATACTTGCAGTGGTCACCATTTTTCTATTTTGATAAGCAGCCTTGACAACAACCAGTTCGTATTTTGAACTTTTAGTTTATCGATAGAAAAGTGGGGAACAAGATTTTTGGCTTAATCACTAAATATAAGTCCATCTAAATTAGTATAGTCAAAACCTTACAATCACTCAATGATAGGGTCCATCATGTATGCTATGGTATGCACTCGGCCTAATGTCTCACATGCATTGAGCGTCACAAGCAGATTTCAATCTAACCCAGGTGAGAAGCACTGGATGGCCATTAAAACTATCCTCAAGTACTTAAGCAGGACTAAGGATATGTTTTTAGTATATGGAGAAGGTGATCTCACTTTAAAGGGATACACCAATGCAAGTTTTCAATTTGACAGGGATGATTATAAGTCCCAGTCAGGTTATGTGTTCATATTTAATGGAGGGGCAGTTGTTTGGAAGAGTTTCAAATTGGATACGACTACCGATTCAACCACAGAATCTGAGTACATAGCTCCTTCAGAAGTGGCTAATGAAGCTATCTAGCTTAAGGAATTTTATTGGTGATCTTGGTGTGATATCCAACATTGTAAATCTGATAATGTTCTATTACGATAACAAACGAGCTATTGCTCAGGAAAAGGAATCACGATCTCGCCAAAAAAATGGACATGTACTTAGTAAATACCATCTCATTCAAGAGATAGTAGCCAAAAAAGATTTAAGTTTAGAATACATCCCAATGGATCAGAATCTAGCGAATGGGCTAACCAAACCATTGACTCAGGTTAAGCATGACAAGCATGTTAACAAGTATGGTATGAAGCACATGGCCAATTGGCTCTAGTGCAAGTGGGATATTGTTAGACATGATGTATGCCCTTGAGGTAATTAGGGCGATATGTCTTTATTAGCTATAATGTACTAACAGTTTTGAATTATTAATAATCAAGGGCATCTTTGTTACTTATCAGTGCTTTCTTTTAACTATATCTCACTAGTATTATATATGTTTAACAATGTATATGGGCATTGATGAAACAAAGTTTGTGACTAATTCATAGTGTAAAAGTGCAAAGACATAGTGGGAGCTATGTGGAGTCAAAACTGTACATACATGTTACTATGAATAGTCTAAATATCCCTAGTCATAGTTTCATTGAGACTGGACATCAATGGAGCGGATAGACTAGCATGTGTAAGCTTACTCCTTGGATTAGTTCTAAGCAGCCGATCTCACGACCTGAAGGTGGTACTTTGAGTTAACACATGAATGTACTCGGGTAATACATTGGAGACAACCATAAGACAAACACTTAGAAATAAATATATTTATGTGTTTGTGTCATGTCTTATTGTAGTAGTAGTACGAGTATCCTCAGACTTGAGATACTGGTTACCTTATGTAGGAGTTGTTTACCTTATGTAGGAGTTGCTATACTTTGGGTCATACTTACTCATGCCCTTACGATCAGGATGATACGGGTGATTACAGGTATAGCGATGATCACATGTTGGTAAGCTAAGTAGTCAAGATCGGATCCATCACACATGATATAGTAATATAATTTAGAAGTACCTTAGGGTCCCTTGTTGAAGTAACACACTCATAAACCTCTGATCAGAGTATACGATTGATGGAACGGGTTTCTAATTAATCAAGATATAAAATGGCTGAGTGGTGTTCTTCGTGAACAAGTCTAATTCTAGGATAGCTCCGGTTATTACATAAGCTGACACTCAATCCGAGCTCAATAAACTGGATGGTGCTTAACCAGATGGAAAGAGTTTATTGTACTAGTTACTATTGCAGAACTGGATCAAGTTAAAGGCATGTGACATTCCAAGTATCGGGGGATCATACGCCTTTGCTAAAAAGCCCATTTGATCATCTAAAGCTATCAGGTTCCATAACAACACTAAGTATAAAGGTTTTCGGACAGGAAGCCAAGTTTAGGTTAACCTCTAGTGTCTCTATACTTTGGGATCTGATGAGGTCACACACTTTGGGTCTTTATCGGACCATGTAAAGAACCTATGGATTGGGTCTGTATCGAAAATACAGGTTGTGAAATCAGTGTGAAGAATTATTAATTGGTTTAACCGAATTAATAATTAAAAGGAATAACGAAAAGACAAGGAAAAATAGTCAAAGCGAGCAAGGGATTTTTCCCATTGCAAGTGGGCCCCAAAAAGAACATAGGTTATTTAAAATGGGGCTCGGGCGGCTACCCCGTGAGCTGAAATGCTCGCGGGTCACTAGCGGGAGGGGCAAGCCTGCGGCCCTAGCTTGCTACAAGCTTAGGGTTGCTACATATGAGGGAAGCCCATGAGGCATGCGAGTCAACTTGTGGGTTACCCTGACTCACTTGGTTGATACCCTATACATGGGATGGGATTTATCCCATCCTAGTAGAGTTAGAGGGGGTGTCTAACACTCCCCCATTTTTCCCTATAAATAAGCATTCATGCCTCTCATTATTAACACACACCAAAAAGCTTTGAGCTTGTTTTCTCTCTTATTTCTACTCTCCTCTTCTTTATTGTGTAAGATCCTCCACGAGTTTATCCAAACAAATTGAAGAGTTCTTTTAGAAGGGTCTAAGTTTAAGTGAACATCCGAGTTTGGTTTTCAAGTTGATTTACAAGTGGTCTAGCAGCTGTTGTCAATCGATGGGTTCTACCTCTTCGAGGTTTTGGTCTGTGAAGATCCATATGGATCAAGTCATAGAGGCTCTCCTAGTTTGGAAGCTTGTGCCATCAAAATTGCTAAAAGGGAAAGCCGCTACCAAAAGAGAGATCAAGCACGCATCAACTGGTAATGCTTTAAGCTTTAGATTCTAGGTTTCTTTTATACATTTTTTAAACCAAAAAGCAACTATGTAACATTTTAACTTAGATTATTTCAATCATGGCATGCTTAAGAGATCATTAAGTTAATTTTAAGTTTTTGAATTTCTGCCTTGCAACCTATGCATGTTCAATTACTATCTTGATAAACCAATAATATTGACATGTTTCATCCTGCCATGTTGAACTGGATTCTTGGATCGATCAATCGCGCATTTTTTATCTTACATAACTTGAAAGCATTTTGACTTTATACCATAATCCTCCAGTTATTGCTTAATCCATAGCAGTTGTGCTACACAACTTCTTACTACAATGTACTCAGCTTATATTGTACTGAGTGCAACAGAAGTTTACTTCTTGCTATACCATCAGACAAGGCATTCTCCAAGGAAGTGGCATACTCCTATGGTGCGTTTCTTATCGAGCTTGTCTCTTCTATAGTCAGCATCTGTGAATCCTCTTGGAGTGAAATCTGAGCTATCGAGATACCACATATCTGCATCTAGAGAGCCTTGCAAGTACCGAAGAATTCTCTTAACTGTTGCTAAGTGAGATTCTCTGGGGTTAGCTTCGTAACATGCGCAATAGCAGACAACATCCTGATTGTCTGGCCTACTAGATATTAAATAAAGAAGAGAAGCAATAATACCTTTGTAAAACTTACTTTCTATTGGCTTACCATCTTCCTCCATACTTAAGATAATATTAGTGGCCATGTGAGTGGACATTGGCTTTGAATGCTCCATATCAAACTTCTTCAAGATTTCTTTGGCACACTTTGCTTGGTTGATGTTGATTCCATCTTCACTTGGATTGATTTGAAGTCCAAGAGAAAAGTTGAGCTCTCCCATCATAGACATCTCAAATTCACTCTTCATTTGCTTGTTAAACTCCTTGCGTAGCTTCTCATTAGTTACTCCAAATATAATATCAAAAACATAAATTTGGACTAGCAACACATCTCCTTTCTTCTCTTGATAAATAGAGTCGTATCTACTTTCCCTCTTTCATAGCCTTTGCTGATTAGGAAATTGGTCAGCCTCCCATACCAAACTCTTAGAGCCTGCTTCAACTCGTAGAGAGCTTCCTTCAATTTGAAGACATGCTAAGGATTCTTCGGATCTTCAAAGCCTGGAGGTTGGCGAACATAAACTTCCTCTTGAATGAATCCATTCAGAATGCGCTTTTAACATCCATTTAAAACAATTTGAAGCTGATATTGGATATGAAAGCACATAAGGTTTTGAATTGGTGCTGATGATTGATTTTCCTTTGGCCTTTGGAACTAGATTCCAAAGATCATTTCTCTTGAACTAATCCAATTCATCTTGCATTGTGATCATCCAATAATCATCTCCTTCTGCATCTTTGAACTTCTTGGATTCAATTAGTGAGATGAAAGATGGATGGCTCATCATCTTGCTGAGCTGGCCACGTGTCATTACTAGTTTTTGAACATCATCAATAATACTTTTGAGTAGGTGATTGTGATGAGTTCTAATCTCCCTTGGTGGACTGGGATCTATAGTTGGAGGATTTACAACTGATTGTTGAGGCTGAGGTTGATCTTCTCCTTCATTGAAGTTGATAGATATTCATCATCTTCTTTAACTTCCTTAGCTTCAGGTTCTTGGGCTGGGTAGCATAGAGAGTGGCATGCTACGTGGATTTTCTTGCTGAGCTACTCCTTCATCTTCATCAGATAGATGTCTATCTACATTTTTAGTTTCATCGAAATCTACATGCATACACTCCTCTAATAGGCTAGTTATTTTGACATATATTCTATATGTCCTGTTGTTAGTTGAGTATCCCAAAAAGATACCTTCATCAGTCATAGGATCAAACTTACGTAGTTGCTCCTTGGTGTTAAGAATAAAGCACTTGCAGCCAAATGATCTAAGATGACCAATCTTAGGCTTGCACCCTCGCTCAAGGTCACAGGGTGTCTCAAGAATTGGGCGAATTAAAACCCGATTCAAGAGATAACAGGTTGTGTTAACAGCTTCTCCCCAAAAGTACTTTGGTAGATTGTTATCACTCAAAATGGATCGAACCATCTCAACTATGGTTCTGTTCTTCCTTTCTATAACCCCATTTTGTTGAGGAGTATAAGGAGCATAAAGTTATGGTTAATACCATGTGCTGAATCAAATTCTTTAAAATGGAAATTCTCGAATTCACGACCATGATCACTTCGAATTCTACTGATTTTAACTCCTAGTTCATTCATATTTCGATTACTGAGTTTGACAAAAGATTCATATGTTTCATCTTTGCTACTCAACAAGACTACCCAAATGAATATCATGAAGTCACAACCACCAATGAAAACCTACCACCCATGCTCATAGGCTGAACTAGGTCGAAAAAATCCAATTGCAGGAGCTCCAACGGTCCTTAGTTACTACGTGATTAATTAACCTAAATGATATCTTAACTTGCTTACCTAGCTAGTAAGCTAAGCAAAGTTTATCCTTCTCAAAGATGATACTGGGTAAACCCACAACAAGTTGCTTTTTGGACAGTTTGGACAGAATGTTCATATTTATATAACCCAACCTTCTGTGCCAAAACCATGAATTATCCTCCTTAGATACAAGACAACATTAGTGGAACTCGGGGATAAATTAATCATATACACATTATTAATTCTAGGAGCAAAGAGTATAGTTGAGTCAATCTTATAGTCAATAACTAAGCAACCTGTTGAGTCAAATGTAACCTTCCTGCTTTAGTCACAAAACTGGGCTACACTAAGCAAGTTGAACTTTAGTCCTTTAACTAGAGAAACCTCTTCGATTGAAGGAGACACCAACTGTGCCACAGCCCACAATCTTGCCTTTTTGGTTATCTCTGAAACTAACTCTTCCATTTCTTTTACGCTCCAATGAGATGAACTGGCTTTCATCTCCCGTCATATGACTAGAGCATCCACTATCCAAATACCACATTCTGGTGTCATCAACGAATCTTAGGCTCACCTACAAAATAATTACATTTTCTTAGGTACCCATGCTTTTCAACTAGGACCTCCTTTGTTAGCAGTGCATAAATTAGACCAGTCGTACTCATCATAATAACCATTCTTATGCCTACAGAGAATTGCAGCATGTCCAGTTTTGCCACAAAAGCCACATGCTGCTTTTTCTTGGGGCTGGCTCGCTTTTTTCTATTTAGAAGAATTCTTCCTCTTAGAATTACGAGTTTAGTTACTCAAAGTTTAATAGTTGGCTGGAGGAGGAACCCGTTTCTCCTTTAAAGCTGTTATCTCAATAGTCAAATCATTTAATCACTTAGTGAGCTTGCTATTATGACATTCATGATACTCAATCTTTTCTTGAAGAAAGCGAATATCAAGAGAAAAGGAAGCGATAGTGTCTTCCTGATCTTCACTTCTTCTCACTAGCTCCTTGATGTTTTTCCCTTACTTATTAGTCAGTTTCATAACATCAAAGAGTACCTAGGTGAACTCTTCAATGGACAAAGGGATTTCAGGATGCACCTTAATTTGAGGGTTTTTCCCTTTATTGCTCTCAGCTTTAGAGTTAGCAGTGGATTGGTTGCTCTTAAAAGTAGATGCTGAGCTCTCACCCCTTTCATTCTCTATCACCATTAAGCAGAGGTTGGCGGAGTTGGTTGTTTCTTAATCTAAGGATGAAGATTCTTCAAAATCACTCTAA
Source organism: Euphorbia schlechtendalii (assembly GCA_949673415.1). Classification (NCBI taxonomy): domain Eukaryota; kingdom Viridiplantae; phylum Streptophyta; class Magnoliopsida; order Malpighiales; family Euphorbiaceae; genus Euphorbia; species Euphorbia schlechtendalii. The sequence continues at coordinate 4,480 of CATIWQ010088768.1, read as the reverse complement.
GTGACAACAAGTGCGTCATTCTTCTTTGCGAACCTCTTTTTATATTTATCCTTCTTGGTCTTTGGATAGGATGATTGAATATGGCCTTTTTCACCACAACCAAAGCACTTGATCTCTTTGCTATGTTAACTTGTTTTTAGCTGGAAACTTCTTCTTGTTAAATTTCCTGTCCTTTTTCATGAAGCACTTGAAACGCCTAGTCAGAAGGGTCATTTGCTCATCCGAATCAATGCTAGAGGAATCATTAACTTTTAAGACAATTTACCCTCTCTCACCTTGCCTATACTCCTTTTGGAGTCATCAGTATATTTCCTCATGGACATTTCCTGAGTCAGCAAGCTGCCTATAAACTCATCATAGCTATATGCCTTAAGATCATGAGCCTCTTCGATCATGCTCTTCTTGGCATCCCACTCAACAATAAGAAAATAGTGAATCTTCTTCCCCATCTCTTCTTCGGTGAACTCCTTGCCCAATCTCTTCAGTTCATTAACAATGTCAATGAACCTTATATTCATGGACTGAATACCCTCGCTAACACCAATCTAGAACAGCTCATACTCCCTAAGCATGAGGTTAATCTCGGACTCCTTGACCTTGTTAATCCCCTCGTAGGTAATATCCAACGTCCTCCAAATTTCTTTCGCTATCTCGCAGTCTAAGACCATGTTAAACTCTGTAAGATCTAGCGCATGTAAGTAATTGATGACCGCCGCATTCTCCTTCAGAAGCCTTAGGTCAGCATCATCTTAATCCTCTGGATTGCCTAGAATACGTTCCCCATTCCTAAAAATGGTATGAATTCTTGGGTCAAGCTCTATAGCGAGCCTTGCTTGCATGCTTTACGACTGTATGAAGTTTTTCATACGGCTTTTCCAAAATGTGTAATGATTAACGTCAAACAATGGAGGCCTGGTTACAGATATTGCTTTTTTAAGGAGAACTACCTATCCTAAGTCATAGCTAAAACAATTATAAGCCATTTTGGATCTTTAACTCAAAGATAACGAGTCTTTAAGCTAACACTTATTCTGATACCACTTGTTAGTCCTAAATGGCTTAATATAAACAGTAGAGGGGGTGAATGCTTTACTTATTTCTTTTTAAGATTTATAAAAATTCTTTTCCATATTCAGTTTTTAGATACGCTTTGAGTGAAACATGCTTGGCTGGGTCTAAAAACTATAAACTACTCAGCTTCACTGGCATAGTTTATCTTCAATCACTGCTAAGTACTTTACTTAGCTCGGATTGATTTTTCAAGCAAAACTAGTAAACTGAGAGAATGATGAATGAGTTAAATTGATAATGATAAGCGAAAAAGGTTAGATTGTTGACACCTGATATTTTATCCTGGTTCTACCCCTAGCCTACATCCATTCCTCGGATTCCTTTCTGAGCTTTAATCTGCTAATGTTTTCTTTCTTCCTTAGGTGGAGAAACCTTTACAACAGGTGGACACGATTACAGAAAGTATCTTCTTTTCTAACTACCACTCAAACACAATTTAGGTACCCTTCCTAAACTGTCACTCATATTTATGAAAGAAATTGTGAATAGAGGATTTCAACTTATAAAATACGTTGAATCCTTTACAATGTTAAATCTTAAATGATTACTCTTTATTACAAATAGATTGGAAAATTTGAGTTTGCTCGATTGCTTGATTTGGAATTTCTAAAAGATGGGAATGATTGAACAAAGTTTCAGCTCTTAAGAAATTCGAGGTGATTCACTAAGTTTGAACGTCTACTTCAGTCTTCTATTTATAGTTGAAGTTCTTCGAAGCAACCGTTGCAAACTTCTCATTCTGACTTTGTCTTCAATTTCTCTTCTCTTCAAATCTTTCAAATTTACTGATTTGAAACAAATTCCAGGATGTTTAGAGACAGAGATTTCGAAAGTTGAGGCACGAGATTAATTTGTTAATCTTGATGCATTGAAAACTCATTTCCTTCAAGCAATCTGTTTTAATAGAGAGGCGCGAGAGAGGCAACGTAGAATTCTGTGAATGGTTGACTTGTTGACGTTGTAGAGAGGTGTGGGGACACTGCTAAAATGGCGCATGTCAAAGGATTCCTTTTGTCTTGGACTTTAATGAGGATTTTCCAACATTCAGTACAGACACCTTTTCATTGTGAGGACCACTTGAATATTCTCTTTAATTTAAATGCTTTTTCTTCTGAAAAGCATCAAAGGAATATTTCGTTCCTCACGGAAATCGTTAAAAACATTTGTGTCATATATTTCTCTAAGTGTCAATTAACTCAACTTTGATAACAAACATCTAACTCAGCTTCATTGAGTTTATATTTTGTAAACTATGTAATACTAGGCTTAACTCAGCTTTTCTTACTCTAAGCCATAACTTAATTAATGATCCGTTAAACTAAGTTGTTTTCCCTTAAAACAAACTCAATTAAACTTGATTAATTAAGAGTCTACTTAGTACTCAATTAATTTCACTATCCTAGACAATTTGTTATTTCCAAAATGTTTTTTGTATTATGAAGTACTTTTTACTTGGGTTCAACAATAGTTCCTATCACGTTCATACCAATTTCCTACCAAGTGTTGATGGATGAACAAACTTCTAACGAAATATAAGGTTCCTACCACATTACTACTAGATATTGATGGATGAACAAACTTCTAACGAAATATAAGGTTCCTACCATGTTCCTACCAGATATTGAACAAAATATGTTTTCGAAGTTACCTGGTAGGTATTTGGTAGAAAACTTGTATGTATGTGAATTTAGTAAAAATCATTATTAATATGCATACATACATTATGAGGATAAACTTTTTCATGTATTTGTGTTCCCTATCATGTTCCTACCACCTTCCTACCATATCCTTGCATTATCGATTTTTTAAGTATTTGGTAGCTACCTTGTAGTTATGTAGTAGGAAATTGATAGTTTTCTGAATTCGCAATTTTGTATTTTTTAACTTTTGAATTCTATTATGAATGATAACAATGAAATATATGGTTCATACCACATTCCTACGAGATTCTTACCAAACATTGATGGATGAACAAACTTCCAACGAAATATACGGTTACTACCATGTTCTTACCACAATCCTACCAGATATTAAACAAAATAAGTTTTTGAAGTTGGTAAATATTCAGTAGGTGGTAGGCATCTGGCATGAAAGTTCTATGTATGTGAATTTTGTAAAAATCCTTCTTAATATGTACATATATGTTATGAAGATAAATTTTTACGTGCATTTGCATTACCTACCACATTCCTACCAGATACTTGCATTTTTTATTCAATACTTTGTAGATACTTATGTTACATGTATTGTATTCACTATCTAATGCATTTTCATTTACTTGTAAGATCATAATTGTTTCTTTATTGCTTTTGTACTAGTTATCTAGCATAATAATGTTTACTACCATGTTCCTACCAATTTCTTACTGGATTTCGAACAGTTGAAAAAAAATTTTTGAAAAAGTAGATCACAATGGATGGCGCTTTGAAAATAAAAATGAGACGACCACAAAACTTTAAAGCGGCATGGCAAAAAATGAATAGTTTGAGAGATAATAACAAATTAAGATAAAAAATTTAGAAAACCAACAATGACGCAAGAGATAAGGGCATCTTCAATCCTACACCTTCAATTTTCACTTCAAATTCTATTTTACTCTATTATTTAAAGTTGCTATAGTGTTTTTTCTCCAATCCTGCATTTCATTTCTCACTTCAAACTTTAAAACCACAACTATAAAGTAATAATAATTTTTTTAAAAATAAAATAAAAAAGTTATTTTATAAATAAAATAACGTTAACATTCTAAATATAAATTCAAAGTAAAAGAATTTTAAAAAAATTAAAAACAATAAAAAATAATAAATAATAAATATTTTGAAGTTGTGAATAGTGTCACTTCAAATTTGAAGTGGCACTGTTCACACTTCAGAATTTGAAACCAGAAATGAAATAGGGTTGGAACAATCCCACTTCATTTACAACTCCAAATCCTACTCTTGCAGTGGGGTTGGAGATGCCCTAAGAGCATGTAAAATAAAAACGTATGCATGTAAACCTGAATCTTAATTAAGTCAAAAAATGGTTAACGACCAAAACTTGAGAAAATATATATTTAATTTTCACCATATTTTTTAATTTGTCATACAAATTATATTACAGGAAACTGTATCTTTGCCACTTATCTTAAAAGAGTATTAGGAATTCGTCCAACTTTTCTCAAAAATATGAATCGGAACTTTAAAGAATTCTTTTAATAAACATATGCCTTCACGTGATTTTGTTCCATACATATTTCATATTTAATTTAAGAATATGATAGCACAAATAGGGGAGAGCAAAGAACCAATAAAACCGAACCGAACCGGAGAACCGGACCGGACCGAACCGAACCGAATTAATTTGGTTCGGTTCTTGGTCCATGTATGTAAATAATTTGGTTTTCGGTTCGGTTCTCGGTTTTTGGGAA
>CATIWQ010088755.1:0-52325 GCA_949673415.1 Euphorbia schlechtendalii | reverse complement strand
CGAAGTGGTGGTGGGTAACGCCGAAGGTTATTTAATTTGGTTATGTGCCTCGGCAAGATGTCTCGCTGACATGGTCTCGGCGCGGAGTGGCGCCGAGGTGTTCATCAGTTTAGCCTGTGGTTTTTGGATCTTCTAATGGGCATGGGTCTTTAATGGGCCTTGATATCAGAAAGCTATAAAACATTGTATACTGGATCACATTCCACCTACTTTAGTTCCTGAAATACATTCTTCCGAGCTTTAATCATTACTGTTTGCTCTCTTTCACAGACGGTAAAACAATTTTTACAAGTTTGCGAGTTCGCGTTGAAAGCACCATTCCTTCAATAACAACTTCAGAGATGTTTCATTACAAATTGTATCATTCTCTCCAAACTCATAGTCTAGCTTCTAACCCAAGTTATATCTCATAGTTGGTGTAATATATAGGTTAACTTTATGAACTTTGTTTCAACAACTAAGATTGAATGTATTTCCATTAGAGATTAATTTGATTGTTTGCTGAATATGAGGGATTGCAAATGAGTTGGGTGTTTGCACTCATTAATAACTTTGGCCGATATTTGACGTCTACATTAACAATTTGCATAAGAGTTGTTTTCTCTATGCTGTTCACTTCTTGATAGTCGTTTGATCGTGTGCTAAAGAGATGAACGGATATTGACATTTCCAACCTCTACAATTCAATTAACTTCAAGGATTTTCTTGCACAAATTTGGTTGTATAAATTGGGACGTGTTAGCAGGTGATAGAAAATAGTTTGTCTCTTGTTCTGCAAAAATCTTGTCTCTCTTTGGATTTTTGTTCATAGAGAATAAGCTCGTAACTTTGCATTGGGATATGAGATGTCTTCAGTATAGGATCCTTCAACGTGTGCTTCTGAGAATGTTTTGCTTCTGAAAATTTGAAATCTTCCCATCCTCTACTAATGCTTAGCTTCAGAGAATTCAAGGACTTTAAGCATTGCGAAAGCTATCTTTCGAGAAACCTTAGCAATTGCTTAATTAACTGTTAACATTTAAATACTCTTCTGTGTACTTTTCTGGATATGGATCTAATAAGTTTTGATGAGATGGTTTGAAGAGGTTGGGTCAAACTCAAAATCTGGATATCTACACGTAGCAATCGAGTTATATCCATTTTGTGAAATCCAACAAATTTAATTTAGTTCAAAATAATTATAATTTTACATTAAAAAAATTCTAATTGAAGGAAATTTTTATCAATATAATTATCACACATCATTTTTTTATACTAAAGCACTTCAGTTTTATACTTTAAATTACGAAAAATTGTTTATAAATTAAGCTATATTTTGTAAGGAAAAAGTAGGGTAAATTGGTGAAGAATCCGAGGGTATATCCGTCAATCAAGCTGCTCATTATTGGCTGCATCAGCTAATGGGGGCCAATTCATGGGCCCTATCATCGATACTAAAGTCGAAATGCAGCTCGGCTCGGCTACAAAGCCAGCTGTATATTGACTTTTAATGGGCCCTGCTACAGACTGAAAGCCCATTGAAAGTGGATCTTTTGATGGGCCTTAATTAATGGGCATTGGCTTCCTGAGTGGGAATTAAATCATATACCTAAAAAATTTAAATTTTATTATTTTTATAATAAAGAATTAATATTCATTTTTTATATTTACCATTTTTCTCTTAAATTACATTCTCTCCTATTTAATTTGAATTTTGCAACTTGAAACCTCAAACCGTTAATTTTTTTGAACCAATGTTTAAAAATATTTTATTCGTTTTAATTTTATCTTTAAAATGAAACACACTTAGAATTTTTCGAAAAAATAAAAAATTTATCTCATTAATATACATAGTATAATAGTTGTATAATAAAAATAATAATTTTTCATCAAGGCGTTATACAAGTATAAGAGTGGTATAATGTATTTTAAAAAGGATTATATAGAATACATTATTCCACTCTCATATAATGAATAACGCCTTCATGAAAAAGTAATAAAAACGGGTATTATACAACTATTATACTATGTATAAAACTACGATAAATTATATTATTTTACTAGATAGTAAGTTTTGTTGTAAACATAACCACTATTATACAATATATATAAGAGCTTTCATATCAGGTTTAAGGTGTTCATGTCATGATTTTTATGGGGATATCGGTATTGTTATGAACATGAGGGAAAAAATCTATATAAATTCGTTATATAACTTTATACCATGTATAACGTCTTCATGAAATGAAGGTAAAAAGGACATTATACCACAATTATACACCGTATAACATTGCAAAACATTATTTTTTTCGAAAAAAATCAAAGTGTATGTCATTTTAAAGATAAAATTAAAACAAACAAAATATTTCAAAACGTCGATTCGAAAAAATCAACGGTTTGTGAGATATAGTCGTTTGAAGTTGCAAAATTCAAATTAAATATAGTTATAAGGATTGACCAAGTCAACTTAAAAAGGGTAAAATGAAAAAATGATTTTTTTTATGTAAAAGAAAGAAAAAAAATTTTATTCTTGAGTTTTGTAAAATTTAATATTTGTAGAGTTTAAACTTTTTTAAGAAAATATGATAAATAAAAAAATAACCCACCTTGAAAATCAAATTTTTTGGTAACTAGAATATAATAATATTTGTTAGATTTACAGTAAAAAAATTAAATACACCTAATCGCAATATTATCCACAGCTTAGCGACATAATCATTATGGTAATTAGATGTCGAATGTTATGTATTTGACGCTGGAGAATTGAAATTAATAAATATGTTTGGCAAGTTATAAATAAAACTAAATTTTTTAAGGTGAACAATTAACTTTAAAGTTCCAAATAGTATATATGCAAAATTATTTTCGTATAATACGAAGAATAAGATTTTTGTATAAATCCTATTAACACAATAAATGAATAAGTAGAGGTAATAACAATGATAAGGTCAAATGCATCAAAATCTCCCTGAAGTTGACTTAGAAAATCCGATGTCACCCTCAACTTTCAAAAGGATCAGTTACCCCCCTCAACTTTACAAAAAGGACTAGTTACCCTCTTAACTTGGCAAAAATGCACCAGTTTGCCCCTTCAATGCCACGAGTTAACTTCTGGTTAAAGAGAGAAAAATAAGAAAAATGACATCTTTGAAAAGTCAAACCAACCAGATTCTGACACGTGGCATTGAGGGGGTTAACTGGTGCATTTTTGCCAAGTTAACTGGTCCTTTTTACCAAGTTAAGGGGGTAAGTGATCCTTTTGAAAGTTGAGGGTGGCATCGGATTTTCTGAACCAACTTCAGAGATTTTTGATGTATTAGACCTAATAATAATAATAATAATAATAATAATAATAAGAGTTTGAAAACATGAATGTAATGTAAGTGATCATCACACTGATATACATCTTACGATCAGAAAAATAAATTCAAATTCAGTTGTACTTTAACATAGATTTAAAACGAAATGAGTTTAATTTAACTAGACAATCTTAATTTTTTGTAGGTTTAATGCATTTACACCTCTTTGAATTTGTTTAAATTGCTATCCTAAGCTTTGAAATGTGACAGATAGTCCCCTGTACTTGTCTAAAACGCGTTACTTTACCCCCTCTTAAAAATATCGACTTCAAGAACAAAAAGATGAAAATGACGAGTAAAAAATCGATACAATATTATGATTAATTGAAGAAAATATTTAGAATAAAGATGAATTTTTGAAGAAGACAAAGAACATATATTAAGGATTTTGAATGGTAGAAATTAGAATGTTGGAGATTTTTTTTATTCATTTTCTAATCCACCAATATACTTCATGCGCGTGTATTTTGATGATCATCCACGTAGCGAGCCAGGTTAGCACAAGGGGATAAATTGACGCATTTTAGACAAGTACAAGAGACTGTCTATCACATTTTAAAATTCAGAGTGTTTACAACTCTTTTTAAACAAATTTAGGAGGCGTAGATGCAATAATTTTTTTTTTTTTTTTTTTTTTAAAAAGGCGGTAATCCGATCCAAATATAGAAAGACATGCTGTCAAAAGTTAAGAGCTGTAGCAGCCGAATCCCACTAACTGAGCTCGGCTGATCAAACCAGCTTTGCCTTGTCGGCTCAGCTTCTCTTTTCCATGGGGAGGAACGCTTTGTCCTCAATTGCCCAATTACCACCCTTTTCTTATCCACTCTTTACCAATTTAAAAGTTTGTCAGATAAGAATTTGTGAATAACTCTAAATTTAAAAGTTAATGAAACTTACTTAAAAGTATAATTTTAAATTAAAAGTTAGTTATTTTAATTTTTTTTAAATTTTTTCAATTTAAAAAAGTTACTTTTAAGTAAAATGTAAAAAGTATGTAATACTTATTTTTTAAAAATGATTTTTTTTCAAATATACTTTTTAACCAAACAAATTACAATATTACCCCTATATTATATTCAATACTTTTATAAAACATAGACTTTATAGTCTTTTCAAGATTTAACAACTTAAAAATGACTTAAAATTCAATTTTGAGAAACACTTTTAATGACTTAAAAATCGTTTTATAGAAACATTTAACTATTTATTTTTAAACTCCTTAAAAGTTAAAAAAAACACTTTTAAATTATAAATCACAAGTCATAAGTTTAGAGAAACATCCATGTATTTATAGTTATAGATAACAATATTTGTAGTTTCAAAACACAATTCCAACTAATTTTTTGTTAGATAATGGTTATGACAAGTGTAATTACTGATTACTCCACGGTAAAACAAAAAAGATAAATTTGTATTGAATATGAAATTACAGATATTTTTAATTTTTTTAAAATGATTACTCCTTTCTCCGTTTTAAAATAATTATCCATTTTAAAATTTCATGATATTTTTTCATCTTTCTTCAATGTATATTTTTGTTTACTTTTATTATTTTCATAGTATTAAATACACATTTTATGAAAAATTAAGACATTTAAGTTTGATAAATACTTGCATATTTTTATTAATTATTTTAAAAAAATGTGTAAAACAACTACTAAAAAACGAATGAAGTACAAAGTATAATGAGACTGCAGTTAAACATGCCTAGTTTTATTTTAAAAGATATTCCATTTTATAATTGATTTGATTTTGGAGTCCAACCAAAACATTTTTTTGAAACTCTTTAGCCCACATGATTTTTTAAGATAGGAGACACAGCTACATTCTTTAAAATTGGAAAAGAATAGAATTGTATAAGCAACAAACTTTTAAGTAAATTTCATGTTAGTAGCCTAATTATGCTTTATTGGGTATATTTATGTTTCTAGCATTTGTAACATAAATGAAAATAAACTAACACATATATTTTAATGATTGGAAACATGTTTGAGAAATAGACGAGAAAAACAGAAAAAACAATGACCCTTCGTATTTGGTGGTATTCATTTACCATACAATTCTAGGGTAACATTTATTGGATGTTACACCATTTTTACTTTGTTTCCATGGAAAAGACAGTGTTATCCCCTAGTTTTTGAAATCTAAACCGTAAGTTCTTCATTCAACTCGTGTTCTACATACAACTAACCTCATAGAAACTGAATTGATATACAATTCTGGCAAAAAAAAAAAAATCAAAATTCAGGAATAGTGGTGCATGCATTATCTTCAGTTGTGATAGTTGCACCATTATCTAAACGTTCCCAAATAATGCCCACCATTGAACAAACCTTATTTTAAAACGCCTACCTAGTGACCCATGTGTTATTTGAGAACATCCCGCCCATATTTTTTATGTTTATTTAAAGAACAATTTTAATCTTTTTAGGTAAATTTGAAATGGAATTCAACATTCATGGTCAATTTAAGAAAAATATTTTAACAAAAGCAGCTTTTTCTTTTGTACAAAACAAACGAAACCTTTAGGAGGCGATGTGTGAATGGAAAAGAGTTTAAGCTGAATGCGTGAAAAAGAAGAAGATAAGGGAGGCAGAAGAGACTTATTTTTTACATAATAATAATAATAATAATAATAATATTATTATTATTATTAATATTATTATTATTATGGGCACTGTTCTCATTGCAGAAGATGATTAAGTATCTATGTTCCCAAAGCAACAAAAAGACTGCAGGCAGGCACCTAAGCTCATTTCCTCCATTTCTCTTTTTCTCACTCTTGAATGAAAATAAAAAATGAATATAGTATTATTTTAATAGTCTCAACTGTCTTGTCTGAGCCTTAGTCTGACTGTCTTTTCCTCAAGTGAACCCTAAGCCTTCTCTTGTGCTCTTAAACCAACTTTGCAGCTTTTATTTTTTTGTCAGCTTCCTCTCGCTCTCTCTATCTTTCCCCTCTGATGGTGCTAAGTATCTCTGCCTTCCTTATTATATAACATCTCATTTAGCTACCTGCAATACCCTTTCTATCACTGTTTCTCTTCCTTTTATTTCCCAATTTGAAAGCAAAACAAATAAAACCCCTATTCTCTCTATTTTATCAAAAAAGAACAAGTTGTTATTGTTTTTTTTATTGCGCTGTCTTTGAGTGTTTCAATGGACTTCAATCTGAAACAATGGAGAAATCAGCAGCATGAGTCAGAACAACAACAACAGCAACAACCTGCTGTCAAGATGCCAAAACTTCTCTTGGATTCCAATTACTCAGAATCTGCTCTTCCTTTGTTTGTACCTGAACAACCCACCTGTAAAATCAGTAACCTGTCAGCATTTTCAGATTCAACTCTACTGCCTGAATCTCCTTGTTCCAACTCCTCCACCAGATCATTTCACAGTGAGTGTGTTTTTTTTAATCACTTTTTCTGATACCCTTTTGCCTCTTTAGGAGTAAAATCGAGCTATTGGTTGATAAAGTTTGAATCTTTTTATAGAAATGGGGGGTGGGAGTTGTTTCAGCTGGGCTCAGAGACAGGAATTAGAGCTTCAAGCTCTCATCTTCAAATACATGACGCATGGTGTTGTTGTTCCTCAAGAACTTTTACTCCCAATCAAGAAAAGTCTTCTTCAGTCTTCTTCCCCTTTTTTCCTTCATCATCCTATTCAACATTATTCTTATTATCAGCCCGCTTGTGAGTTTTCTTTAATTCGTTTCTTGGTTCTTGAAATGTTTGGTTATTGTGTAATGTTTTTTTTCTCTTTTTCAATTTTTTCAATGATGTTGAGGTATTTTTAGATTTGCGTTCCTTTTTTTTTTTGCTGTTTCTTGAAACTGTGCTTTTCTTGGTAATTGTTTTCCTTCATCTTTACTCTTTATGTACTAGCAAATAACAAATCTGGCTGTTTCTTGTTTGCTGCAAAACTGTATAAATTAGATCTGAAGCCTAATTCTTTGTTTTTTTTACAACCGAAATATAATACTCTATTTTTTCTTCAGTGTTGCAGGCAGGGTATTGGGGAAGAGCAGCCATGGATCCGGAGCCGGGTCGTTGCCGGAGAACCGACGGCAAGAAATGGCGGTGTTCTAGGGATGTGGTGGCCGGCCAGAAGTATTGCGAACGTCACGTGCATCGTGGCCGCAACCGTTCAAGAAAGCCTGTGGAAATCCCCACACCTTCATCTTCCACGGCCGTGGCTCTCAGCAGCGTCACCGGCTCTTCTGTTCTCGGCGGCGGTGGTTCGGCTTACAACACCGCCTCACCTATTCTTGCACCACCACTAGCAACGCTGAACAACAACACATTTTGTTTCACGGGTCAATCATCGTCTTCCGCCCAATTCATCCACCACAATAACGGGTAATTAATTTAATTAAATTAGATTAAAATCTTGTAACGGGAATTTGATGGTGTTTGATGAATTGAGGACAGAAATGAAAAGTGTTTCAAGTTGGGGGAAAATGATGGGATTTCACTGTTTAGGAATTGGAATTTAGTAATTGTCTCACGGGTGTAGGGACCCAATTGGGCATAATGTTTCATATCTGGGAGAAGTGCTTTAAGATTTTTAGATTCTGTGCACAAAACATCCCTAACCACACCTTTACAAACCTAACGCACTCTTTACTTTTGTATTTGCTGCCTAGTGCGTCGGATTCCAAAGGCGGCAACGGAAACGATGGCCGGATTTTGAGGCATTTTTTCGACGACTGGCCCAAGTCAGAGTCCGTAGACAGTCAAATGAACTCAGCAACATGCCTGTCAATTTCAATGCCGGGAATCCCAACTTCAGATATATCATTGAAACTGGCGGTGGCCGGAGGTGGCGGGGAGGGGGTGGGTGGAGGGGGCGGCGAGAGGGAGTTGTTGCAGCCGTCGTTGAACTGGAACGGCGGTGGGTGGGGAGCGGGTCAAGTTGGTTCAATGGGTGGACCTCTTGCTGAAGCACTTAGATCTTCTTCTGCTACCACTAATTCTTCTCCTACAAGTGTTCTACACCACTTGCCGCGTGCCTCTGCTTCTGAAACTACCTTTGCTACCGCTTAATATTCTTGTATATTTTTTTTATTAATAATGGTTTTATTTCTCCTTTGCTTTTTATTCTGGGTTATGCAGACAACTCTATTAATTTTTTGTTTCTGTAATATTTGATTGCTGTGTGCTGGTTTGTTTCCTTTCCCTTGTGTATTTTTATTTTGTTCTAAATGCCTGCAATGAACAGAGTGAAAAGTATTTAGAAATTTCCAACTTAACGTTAACATGGGGGACCATACTAGAATCTCTTGGGTTCAAATTGCAAGCTCTTAACACGCAATAATGTTTTCTTTCCATTAAAAACTGCACCAACTATCTGTCCCATGCAATTTAGTACAGAAATAGAATGGACACTGACAAGTACAAGAAGTGTTCTGCATTCAAATCCGACTAAATCCATTCATAACTGATTACACTGGTTATAAAGACTTAACAGGAACTGTTCTTCGTTTTATATGGCAGATACAGATATATAATCCTACAAAACCTAATATAATATACACAAAACATTCTAATCTGCCAAATACAACAGGATATGCTAGATCAAATTTGCAGTTCCTGAAGCTTGTTTTCACTGTAAAATGGCAAAACATCTCCTCTGTTGTCTTTGGTGCATTCTCTAGCCCGGGAAGAACGTCGGGGTGTGACTTTAAGATGCATCTTGTTTTGAAGGAAACCTTGAGATTCATGAGTCATCATCAGCTGGAAGCTTTTCATTGTCAACTAAAGCATATACCACGGCCGTTCTACTTGGGGCATAAATCATGAAGGATCGAGGTCGGTTATCATACCACCCTTCCTGCAAAGGTAAATTTGTAACATGCAGTTATTTATATGAGAGGGAGCAAAGAGGAGGGGAAATATAAGATTTAGGTCAACTGTCTTACAAAGGTGAAGTACTCAGCATCATGCTTAAGTCTGTTGAAGCCTCCAAACGAGGGATCATCCGAATCCAACACTATCTGGAACAGGGAAAAATCACATGATTCAACATTTACATAAAATATTTGCATATTGACTTGCATAAAGGTTCAATGGTGCATTAATCCAGAGTAGCTTCACAATTTTAAATTTAAATGCAGACAGTAGCAGAAGTTACCAAGGATTTTAGGTTCATTTTATAAAGGGTCTAGATTTTTTTTGTCATATTATTAACAAACTCAATAACTAGAAGAACTGGAGAACATGACAAACAATAATTCGGATATTTTTACCACCACCTATAAATTTCAAAGTTCTCGTAATGCAGAAAAAAAAAATCTTCCTAGATTCTCCTTTTCCCCTGTTTATAAGGGACATGCACTTCTGAGTTTTGACTATCTTTTAAGAAAATAATGGGTCGTTTCTTTCTTAATACTGATGTGATAATGTTTGAATGGGGTCACAATAATTTAGTAAGGTCAAAGAGTAAAAATTTGTAAGAAAGAAAATCTAATAATATTTTTTAACAGGTAAGTGGGGTCAATCAACAACAATAAACATGAGGCAGGTTTAACTTTATCTTAACTTTATAGTTAGCCTTTTGACATCTAAAAAAGGTAAAGAGATTATATACCTTGTACTTTCCTGGCTTCAAGCACCCAACGCGGTAATCTGAGTAGCTGTTGTGCCAATGAAAATTAAAGACAAAAACAAGGTCGCCCCTCTCAAAAACAATAAGCCTATCCCCCTCGTCCTTTCTTGATATATATTGGTGTTCAGAAGTCATAAACTGCATCACACGTGTCAAAGCATTATTCACATCTTGTTTTCAGTGTTCAAACGTTTTACAAGTCAAAGGACCATTACTTCTTAGTTAAACGCATAAGATTAAAGAACAATTTTTATTATTACTTCGGACACACTTCAGCAGAAACTGTGTCAATGTACCATCTAACGAAAAGCTATTAGCAAAGGTTTAAAATTGATTTTCACACGCAAGTTATGACAACACGATTGATGTGTAGACTTGAGAAATCAGACAAATATTTGACAGTAACTTACACCATAGGCTTCTTCTAGATGCTGCATTGCCCGATCAAATTCTTGCATTCCATGATACCTTAGATAGTTAGCATCCCCCTAAAAATACAACCAACAGTATCAGATTAGAACAACTCTAAAACCCATATTGCAACTGGAAGTTCACAAGGCACAAAAGGTGACAACCGATCAGTTAATTAACTCGAGGATGGAGTTTACCTTTCTATGAAGTGTCTAATTGGAACAACCGGATTAGAACTCACAAAAAACATATTTTCAGCTATAATATACCATATTGACCTTGTAAATCTTTTTAATTTGAATAGCGAGGAAGGAGATTGGTTAACAAGTCATGTGGATATAACCCATGACACATGCTGCTTTACCAAGTGGAAACAAGAGCACGGGCTAGAGTAGTAAATCTTATTGGCATGGGATCATGACATGTTCCCCAAAGGAAATGGCAGGGGCTTTACTTGAACACCTTCACCTCACAACAGGATTCAGTTTGTTAATTCTACACATTTTAGTTCATTGACTATTCAAGGTTGCTTTCTGTAGTGAAAGATTTTCAATTGGATGTTATTTTATGATTTTTTTTCCTTTCAATTATGAGGTTCCTTTATCATTGTGTTAGATCCTTCATGAAGTGTTTTTGGGGACTTTTTTTGCGATAAAAAAAAAAGCAGAAAATGAAGTTTTAACCATTTTGAAAATAACAGAAAAAAACAAAATGAAACTAAATTATCATTTTGTTGGATCCAAATTATGATAATAATTATACAAATAGAAGACTTTTTCCTACAAGTATTGATTGAATTCAATTGTGCTGCTCATTTCCCTAGAGACATTTTGTTTCATAAGCATAAAGTATAAATCTGCACTATATAGTGAATAGTTATATAGCCATAGTTTTAAAAATCCACCTAGACGGGATTTTTTAAGAACACCACCCCAATTTTCTATAGTTGGGCGGTCCTAGGCGGATTGACTGACTAGGAGGCAGTGGTTTTTTGGTAATAGAAATTTTTTTTTCGAAAGATGGGTTTTAAAATCTTCGCCTAAGCGAGGTTTTTAAGAGCTTGAATATCGTTGTATCAAAAGATGCATAACCAATGGCAATTTGCTTTAGAAAATCTAATATGATTAATATTAAAATATATATTGGTCAACAATTACTTTTTTAAGGCTTGCCACTACTTGTACTTAAATCCCATATGACACCAGGAACAGCATCTTCCAAGGGACAATTATCTGATTTTCAGTATTACTTTGCGCATTCTAGAATTACATTATATGCAATCCATCATTACTAATCTGGTAGGCAGTCTCATGTGAAACTATTCATAAGAGCCCAAACGAAAGTAAAGGAGCCTAAGAAAATCAAGCCGAGTCTGGAGGGACTTACCAGATCGAACCTACGCCTGCATTTATCGAAACTGTTATTGTTCCCAGGAATTACTTCTCCGGTAGGAAGATGTTGTTCACATCTTGGAAAATCAATCCACTCTGAACAATGCAACAACAGAGAAGAAAGTAACACACCCATATCTAATATCAGCTCATCCTAAAATGTCAAATCAAAGAAAAAAAAAACATAAACCAGTTAAGAAAAGCAGTCGAATATAACCTGGGTGTCCAAATTCATTTCCCATAAAGTTCAAGTATCCCTCTCCACCTAATCCCATTGTCACAAGCCTGATCATTTTGTGCAATGCTATTCCACGATCTATCCGAGGAGTGGATGGTCTGTCTAGAGCCATGAAGTCATACATATCCTGAGAATAAGATGCAGTTCTTTTCTTTTAAGACACATAAACCTGTGTTTTGCATACACAAGTGGGACATTTTGTCTCCAGAATGTATCACAGAGGTGGGGGAAAGGTCATTAGTTTTACCAAATGTCAAGTGCAGAACATTAAAATAGTATGCAACAAATATCGTATCTCTCACATTGTTCAGTTACAATTAACCTCAATTATGAGGTAATTACATGAATGATATTTTATCCAAATATAAATTCCATATCAGACAACATTTTACAAAAGGCGGAAAAAGATAAGTGCTGGAATGCAAACACAACATTTAGGCTAAATTTGTTCAGTCCAACATGATTCCTAAAACAAAAATAATCTACATCTTCCAGCATTAGGTGCGCATAACAATCTACATCTTCCAGCCATTTTCTTGTAAAATGACTTCTTCCAAGGGTAGGTGTTTTCAGGATAACCATGTAAACTATTAAGCAAAGACAACCTCTATTAGATGAAACAAAGACAAAACCTAATAGAAAGATAATGCACCCATATAATCCAAACATTACACACAGCAGCCACCAGTGATGTCCAGCAACTGATGGACCAATAATTGGTGTCTGCCACAGCAGCCAATCCTTAGTAAAGTGCTAAATCTAATATTTTTTACAATGTTTTCCCTATCATTTATCAACTAATATCAACAATTATGAGGAACTTTAATATCATAAACAATAGACTACAAACTTCATAAAAAAATTAAACAATAAAAGAACTTTTGATTACTCTTTTGAAACATAATTATTTGTATGATTTCGAAAGAGTTCAGACACTCTACATGCATGACCAACTAGTCCAAACTTCTACCACACATTATGCATAAAGGCATCTCAATGCTAATCTTGTTACAAAGAGGTCAATAATTTATATATTTCATAGTCATACTTTGGAAGCTACATTTTAGCAACATACTGACACATAAGGAGATTACATAAAGGGTTTAGTTTAACTTCATCATTGATCCACAATTAAAAATTAGTCCCGCAAATAGAATTTCACAACAATACTCCATCAAAAACAGTTTCAAAAAGTATCAGTTTGTAATTCGTGCATGTTTTGCAATCGGCACATGTACCACTTAATACTTGTTAAATTTCTCAAGCTCAGCCCACCAAAAAACATTACAATGAAATGCTATTCCTGTAGATTTAGTGTTATAAAAAGGTAATATCATCTTTATCAAATTAGCAGGACCTGAAAATGCTCAGTTGTACATACAAAAAATCAGAACTAGTTCAAGATATGTATGCTTAAATTAACTTTTCACAAGTAAATTAGAAAAAAAGTCAATGCATATTGACACTTCTGCTTAGTTAATGGTGCAAATATTTGTCAGTGATGTAGATAATGCCAATAATAAAGAAATTCAATGACCTTGTCCATCAACCAAAACGCAATTGTTTTGTCTCCAACAAGAGCTTGGTCGTGACTTTCAGCATAAGCAACACACTTTTCCATCCATCTTCGATTGGTGAGACTATGAACAATGTCACCCATTCTCCATTCTTCATCCGGCTTCCTACAACCAACATAGGATAGAGAAGTCTTACTTTCATACCTAAAAACAGAAAAAGAAACCAGAAACATTTAGTTTCAACATAAGGAAATTTGCAGCGACATACTGGAGAATCTCTATCCATTTATCAGCAATTGCCATGTGGAGACGATAATCAAATCCAATACCACCATCTTGGACAGGTACGCAGAATGTTGGCATTCCACTAACCTTTACAGCCAAAAAGTATATATTAACAGCAAAAAGCAAAAATAAATATTATATGACAACAACCTCAAGTTACTGTTAACATACATCTTCACCAATGGTGACAGCCTCTGGGAAAAGACCATGAATCAAATCATTAACCAGCATCAAATAAACCACAGCATCTACATCTGTCGCGAATCCAAAGTACTCATTGTAGTTTCCAGTAAATTCTACCTACAGGAAGATCACAAAAAAGAATGTCAGAGAAAGAAAGTCAATTTGCCAAATAAAAAATTAAATCAGAGTTTTTGTGGCCCTAAAAAAAGTCACATTAATCATTAGAATCATCCACAGCACCAGTTTCTTATGTCACATTAACAACTAGGCAAATTAAAACGTTGAGTAGGTAATTCAGCCATTACAATAAAACACTGATAATTCAAATTCATTTGAGTGACACCTGCAATCCGTGGTGAGTGTACATCATCGAAGTGACACCATCAAACCTAAACCCATCAAACTTGTACTCATCAAGCCACCATCTTGCATTTGAAAGAAGATACCTTAGAACCTGGAAAGGCAAAACAAAGAAAAAAGTTCAAAACAATGAGGTGAGAGTCCCACATCAAATGATAAAACCCTGCACAATAATCTTAATTTTAAGTTTCAAAAAAGAAAAAAATGAATAACATACTTCCCAGCTTCCATAGTTGAAAAGACGAGAGTCCCACATCCAATGATAGCCTCGTGATCCAGAGTGAAAATAGTGGCTATCGGTTCCATCAAACATGTTAAGTCCATCCAATGTATTATTGGATGCATGGCTGGATAAAAAAAGGCAAAGTAATTTAAAAATGAGAATATTAATAAGTGGACCTCTGGACCAAAACAGTGCTAGGAAATAAAGTTCAACTTGCAGTCATATGGTCCCACTAGCATCTATCACATTAATATAAAGCGAAAAAAAGAACTTGCTAATGTATAAAAATGATCAAAAGATGCAAACACAGGTACAGTGAAAACATGCACAAGAAAATATTTGTTCTCAGAAAATTGAATGCGACACAATATTGCACTCATACTTCCTTTTAAATGTGCTTATCCCCATACCTAATCATGGCCTACAAATATATGAAAGGATCTAGTGCTTTTTTTCTTATTTTGTTGGATCTAACTCCTACCTGTGAACAATATCCATAAGAACGAGCAGACCTAACTCGTGTGCTTTATCTATGAGGGACTTCAGATCATCAGGAGTTCCAAACCGACTGCTGGGTGAGAAAAAGTTTGTGACATGATACCTGCATTGCATGAAAGGAAAATCACAAGTTCATGATAAGGAAGCACTCCCAAACACACGAACAAGTACACACACACACAAAAAGACAGAGCATATGCACAAGTCTGACAATACCCAAAACTAGCATAGTATGAATGTTCTTGAATAGCCATAATTTGCACAGCATTATAGCCAAGCTTTTTTATACGAGGAAGCACATCATCTCTAAAGCTGGCATATGTATTAATCTTTGGCTCCTGCATTTCACAATTGGTAATACTGTTAGAAGGAACTTTTAAGGACTGAAGAAAATAAAATAACAAAAAACAGAACTTCTATGATTTCAAATAAAGGCCATGGCACCGCTTAAGACAGATTAGTATCAGTACAAAATAACTACATTATAATCACAATTCAACTCTGAAAAATTGAGATGACACTGAATGGTCAGAGATGAAAATTAATAGCAATAGCCAAGAAATGTTGTTGACAAGGAGAAGATGCATACCGTACTACTCATTCCAACATGTGACTCATAAATCCTAAGTGAATTTGGTCTCTTTGGCTGAGTATGTTTAAACACATACTTCTCCTGTAAGGAAAATCATGAACATCAAAACCACAACTATGTAACAAAAAAAAATGAGTTTTGATCTCGGCAATTTTACAAAAATTACATACTACCAATCTTGATGGTCATCATCACTCAAGAAAGACAGAGATTTAATGTGGGATGAAGTAGTAACTCAAAAATTATACATACATCAATTGGATGAAGCTAGCAAAGTGTAAGCATTTATGTTCAATTAAAAACCAAGATAAACTAATTGTGAGCTTTCTGGAGACTCAAACCACTCCATTTTTCAGACTTTTCCAGTCTTTTTACTTGCTTTTCTGCACTACTCTTTTCCTGATCTTGAGAGAAGATACCCAAGTAACAATGCAAATCTTAAAACATATTTGGAAGGATCAATCAAAACCAATGAAAAGTCATATTCAGTTACAGCCTTTTTCCTATCGGAAATTCATACACTGTTACTTAACTCTAACTTCAACTTGCATTCCACATTACAGACTGGATATTTTTCATGCAACATCCATTAGAGGAAAAGAAACCAGAGAGAGGAACCTAAGAAAAACACACCTCCTCTGGCGGATCATAGTATATGCCATTGTATGGGATTTCACCTGGTGCTTGTACTGCAAACTTAATCCAAGCAGGAATAGAATCTTTGATGCCAGATGGAGTTTCCATGCGTATCTGTATTCACAGATTTCAGTTAAATTTTGGGACTTGATAATATCTGGTTTTGGAATTAAAATGCATTTCCAACTCCACGCACAATAGTGCAATTGTATGAACTAATTCCTCAAATGAATTACAACCAACAAGTTCGAAAATATCTTTCTTCAAATGAAGGGAAAAAACAAGAAAAAACCTAGGATATTATCCTCAGCCATAGTAGAATACTGGTTATGCACTTCAAATTACACCCACCCACAAATTGCAGATGTTGTCAAAAGGTTTCTACAAAAAGAAATTAATGCTGTTGATGCATCCAGCTATCCCTCCAGTAAATATCAATAATGACAGCTTTCTCAATTTCTTTTGCATAGTTTTAACAATTCATCCTGGTAACAGTAGTTTCTTTACTATTTTAGTCCATCATTCAAAATAAAAAGAAAATGTTCTTCATTTTAAGAAACTTCAAATTGGTAATCTGATATATGTTCATTAGAGCAAACCCCAGGGGTTAAGAAGATAGCTACAAGAAAATTTAAATAATAAGCCAGAATAGTTCATGCCACGCTAGCTTAGGTCTCATGCATTTTGCAATAAGATCAGAGAGTGGTTGTCTCATATATGTCATTGTATTAATAAGATAATTTTCCTTCTATATTTTAGTATGCAAAGAGTGTAATTTTATAGAAGCATTTTATACCACTTTACATGTATTCATATTTACATTTAATAAAATGGAAACGAAAATCTTATTTTCTTTGCTTCAAACAAGAAATTTATGGAATTTAAAACATTAAGCAACATCTATCGAATACCAGATATTCATATAGTTGACTTAAAGAAATGTTACCTTCACTCGAGAACCATGGAGAATTGGTGATGAACCATCTGCATTATTAGGCAAAAAGATCTCCCAGACACCAAACTCATTCTGCATGTAATAAAATTTAACACAGGAGGTCAAATGAAGCAATAAAACAAATAATTTCATGAAACCTTATCATTTGATGGAACTTGGAAAATAATAACCACCTTCCCACCCCACCCAAAAGAAAAAACAGTGCATTTTAACAAAATGTATTATCCTTTCACTAAGGAGATCCGGTGATAATGGCGATCCATCTCTCCTTCCATTTCCATCAAGCCTATCAAACGATGGTTATCCAATCATAACAATAATTCCATCTTTTAAAAACCCAACACTTGGAAGACTTAAAAAAGCCGAACTTTATGAGCTCTGATAAGATGGTAAAACCCTTATAATAAGTCAATGTCAAACCTATTTTTGTTACCCTAAAAACAAAAATAGAAGTCCCGTCAGACTAATTTCCCTGAGTGAGAGAGAGAATCAGGCAGTTTCATATAAAAGAGAGGGATTATAATTGGAGTGTTTTATTATCTGGTTAAAATCCCTCATGCAACTCCCATGTTCTTGTATATCCAATTGTTTGTTCATTGAATTAGATATTTCAGCATGAACTACATTTCTCCATGTCCTTTCACTTGAAAACTATAATAGTAACAACACCAATAAAAGAGTGAAGGCCACTTACCATAGCTGAAAGTCAAATTGTATGAAGGGAGGCAAAATTTAATAAGCTAAAAAGTTTCATGAAATCAATTCAATTGATAGAGGGGAGGGACTTCCTTATAGGTGGAAGACTCAAAATAGGGGTGCTGATAGACATACCCGAGTCATTACATCTGCATTTGGATTCCAGTTGTTGAAATCTCCAATTAAAGCAGCTGACTGGAATTAGTATAAATATAGCCATCAATAAGACAAGAATACAAACATCTTTTCATCGGTAAAATTATTATCTTAACATATGCTGAAAAGCACATTCCAGTTTAAGTTTAAAAGAAGCAAATACATATATAAATGGGTTACAAACAATGCATTAAAAACACATTTTACGGGTACAAAAACCTAGCAGATGAAAGTTTCAAGCCAAAACCTGGACAGAAGGTCAATATATTCAGAGTACTGCTCATACATTTCAACAATCAAGTTATATATGCCATTACTGTTAGAGAAAAATAACAGAAAATTTAAAATCACATAGGCAGAAAGTACCGTGGCTCCTGGTGCCCATTCCCTATAGGTCATTCCATTTTCACTGAAACCCAAAAGAGATTATAGTTAGCATAGTTCGGGCCTACAACAAATCTCAAGAAACTACATATGAACACAAAAGGAGTCTTAAATTAAACTGCAAACACGTTATAAAAAAAGTCAATGTTCTTCCGTAGACATGCAATGAGAAACTACAGAATATAAAAAGCAAGATTCGATGCAACCAAAATCGAATTTGATGAGTGTCAGCACAAAGAAGTGAAAGTATTTAATTCATAGAGCTAGTGCTAAATTCCAAATATCTTCAAAGACCAGCAGCTGGGATATAAAAGTGGATTATCAATAGCTGAACCAGCAAAGTGCGTTCTAAGGTGGCTAATCACCAATCAATACGGTTAAATTGGATCTTTTGAAAATATTTTTCGTTGTTTCTGAGTAAAATGAGATGACAAAAAAACTGAGATATTCAAAGAGAGTAAATAATAATATATATTTTAACTGAAATAATTATACAAGTATCCAACTAAGGATTTATATGACTAGGTGATATTACGTACATTTAGCTTAAGAAACATATTCATTACACTTGGAGAAACAATTAATCATGCAAAATAGCAAAAATAAATCTCAAAATTTTCACCTTTTTTAACAAAGACAATCTCTTACATGATTTCAAATACAATCAATTGAGATTTAAAAAGCAATATGAGGTACCAAAAATAAGTACTACATCAAACAGTTTAGCATACAAGGCAATATCTAAGAGGACAAGAAAATAATCAGTTAACCTACAAGGTCCAAAACAGATTCACACACCTGCGACAAAAACCAAACTTTTCATAACCGCGAGAAAATCCATCCAGCCCTCCTTCGTACTTGTCAATTTCTGAACGCAATCTTTTGTATTCTGAATACCTGTAAGGGAAAAAGATATGATAGAATGCAAGAAATTGAAGTCTTTAAACTAGTAGTTACAAGGGAAACTCCACAAAAGTAGGAATATAGATAAAAATGCATATGCATATCAGCAACAGGCCAAAGAAGAGAATATAGAAATTTGCATCCCTTTCATGCAAAAGTTTTCAGTTCCCACAGGATTCTAGTGGGTAATAATAATATCTGAATAAGAAAAATAGTGTCCAATTATTTCACATCTGTCAAGGAATGAAATACTATGGGTTCGAATGTTTGTCCTTTTGATTAAATGAAATGATAATATCGGTTTTGTAATCTGCACTGTCTGTAATTCAAAAGGCATTAATAGATAAGGAATGGAATTTAAGCATATGTTTGAAAGAAATGTGTCAGCTACTAGCACGAAATACCCCATCCTTTAGTGTGTTGGATAACAACAAAAACTCTAGTATGTCTCTCACAAATACTCATTTGTAACAGGGGAATTTTTTTGAAATGAATATTCTAAACCATACAAAAAGGGGAACCTCACCGATAATCGAGATGCTGACGAAATCCCGATAAGCTTGGATCAATTTCATATATTTTCTGCCCAATACCAGGCGGGGGAATGGACCTCAGTTTGGCTTCAACTTTTTCAATGATATCTGTCTCCTGCGAAGAAAATGATGTCTTTTGCTCTACTTCAACCTCAGCATTTGCATCATCCTCCATTGTGAGTTTTTGTAAATCATCAAGTACCTGATTCAAATATCATAAAAGCTTAAACAATTAGAGAGAATTATGAATTCGATGCCATAAATTTGGCTCTGTTCACTAGTTACCTTAAAAACCATGACTATGCTCATGAGTTACTTAAAGTATCAGATTTCTAACTAACCCAGCTGAGATCAGTCATGACACTAATCAAGCCTAAAAAGTACCAGGACAACAGTTACATCATGATAAAAAAGTTCTTGTAGACCCATGATCACAATACAGTCATTTGTCTATGTAGAGAATCTATGGGCCTCGGAGAGTGTCGGCTTTGATAGCTTGAGTGAGCATACAAGTGGGGTTGAGCCCATCTAACACAACCAATTGGCTTGTGTTACTTAAAACCCATTCTTCTTCACTTATATACCACTCTTAGCCCAAACACCACTAGGACTTCAAACACGAACCTAGGATCTTTTGGTTATCAGGCCTTTCTCTCGCCCTGATACCATGTAGAGAATGCTTGGGCCTTGGAAAGTGTTGTGTTTAATAGCTTGAGTGAGCATACAAGTGGGGTTGAGCCCATCTAACACAAAATCAATTGGCTTGTTTAAGGCTCATTCTACTCCACTTATATACCATTCTTAATATTTGTTTATTTCAGATGTAGGATAACCTAACATCTGCAACAATCTAAAAAGGTTCTCAACCATGTTCCCACTACCCATATACAGTTCTTTCTAATTCTACCAAACTACATATTTTCTTCAACATTGTTTAGCCTTTTTGGCAAAAAAAACCAGAAGATTCTAAACAACTGACCTTTCATAGAGAGACACTCGAATTATCCAAAGACCATGCATCCAATAAAATAATAACAGATTAGAAGCGAGAAAAGGGGGGAGGGTGAATCAACCTCGCCCAGTGATTGACATGAATCACATCGTTGATTTTACTGATATGGATACATATAACAGAAAACATGTAAAATATTGAGGAAATAGGACCATCTTATTGGCATCTTGCAACCTGGGAAAATAACTTGCGCACACAGTTTTCCCACCTTAATTCCTTTCTCTCATATTTCCATCATACCAAAATGAAAGAAAGGAATACTATTGGTTTCATTTCATCATTAGTTTTTCCATGATTGATTTGATAAGGCAGAAGGAACACATTATATATTGTGAAGTCTGATAAGGCAGAAGTATAGTATGCATGATATATTGATGTCTTGAAGTGGTGCATCAGATGTTGTCATAGGTTTATATCAATACTCACATTCAGCTACTAGTTGTTGTCTGTGCAAGATACTTCTACTACAACTCTACAAGTTCATAGCCCCGCCATCTATGCCATTCTAATCATTATGGCCATCACATCACAGGAACTTTGTTTTTCTGTCAGTAAGTTTTCACAATTTTTATTTTGTTAACAGACATTCTACATAGACCCAATTGGAATTAAATTTAATTTCATAGTAGAGAAAAAAACTACATGACACTATTCATCTTTCCAGCTTTTTACCATAGATAAATTGTTTCTGCTTACTGGCAACAAACAAGCTGATAGACTGGTACTTACTAGATATGTAACCTAATAAGAGCAGACACCCCTACCTTCCCATAACTGCATTTAGTAGGAAATTTAACTTCCTTCTATTTCCAATCCTCTCAATGCTCTGAATTTAAAAGACATTCAACCTCAACTTTCATGTAGGATGTCACAAACCTCAGCTTCTTCAGGAACCTTGCCAGAAGCTTCTAGAAGATCTGTTGAAGAAGAAGACTCACCAACCTCGACACCAGGAACGAGAGTTTTCTCAGAAGCAGCTACTTTTATATTTGAGGAGTCAGAATCAAAAGAGGACTTTCTAGCAAAGATCTTCCCTGCAAATAAGCATCGAATTAGTTTTAGAAATACAGTAGAATCTTTAAATAAATTGAGCACCTATAGAAAATTTTAATAGTGCTTTGTAATAGTAAATGAGGTGTTAAACTACACTAAGGGTGTGTTTGGAACCTTTCATTTTGAATGAATTCAGTTCAATTCATTTTCTATACAAAGTTTGTAAAATATGTAAACAAAATGAATTGAATTGAATTCTCTAAAAAATGATGTTTCCAAACACACACTAAAGCAGAGGAAGTAGTACAAGAATCATGATAAACAGCAGAAACAGGAGCTAGAAAAATATATTGAACATATCCTAAGAGGAAATCCGACCAATAAGAACACCAGGTCCGCTAAAAGTTTATCCGCACTTCAAAGTAAAATAAATATATATACTGTATATTCTATATAAGGAAAAGAAAAGAAAAAAAATAATCGATCCAGCTGCAACTTTTTTATGGCATGAAATTAACAAATTCTAAGTTTTCTATTAGAATCTCAACACCTGAACTACAAAATCGCTCGGAATACCTACAGTTACAAAACAATAATGCCTACCGAATCAAACTAAACACGTAGCTCGGCCAATTCCACGGCATGTCCGACGAAAAACCGATCGAAAAAGAAATCAGAAATTAAACGAAGCAAAGAAAAAGATAAAGAAATAGTACGAGAAAATGATGGCTTCTTCAAGGAAAAAGAAAGAGCGGTAGAGCTACTCCGATCAGCGAGGAAGCCAGTAGAGTGAGATTTGCACAAAGACGAGGGAGGAGACAGAAAACGTATACCAGATGATAAAGAGTAGTTCACCATTGGTAGAACTGAAAAGCTGCAAGAGAGATAAAAACAAATACAGAAATGGAGTAGCAGCTAAATGAAGCACATCCGGTTCGTAAATCTGAAGCGAAAGGGAGAGATCTCGGGTGGTTGATTCAAAACGAAGGCGGAGATATGAGATATTTATTAGTTCCTCGTAGATGGGCTAAAGCTAGTGAGTGAATGAATGAATGCACGCGAGGAAGGAAGGCAAAAACGGAGTTGAGATGCAACGTGTGCAGTGGAAAGGTGCATGGAGATGGGGTTTATGGGTCCCATAGGACTCATTCTCCACCGTTGAAACT
This sequence comes from Euphorbia schlechtendalii, assembly GCA_949673415.1. Taxonomy (NCBI): domain Eukaryota; kingdom Viridiplantae; phylum Streptophyta; class Magnoliopsida; order Malpighiales; family Euphorbiaceae; genus Euphorbia; species Euphorbia schlechtendalii. Next base: position 29,249 of record CATIWQ010088755.1, on the reverse strand, counting down.
AATCATCAAATGTTATTATTACGATTTTCTCGGTTAAATAAGTAATGATCAAATATTTTGATTATTGTGATTGGAGTGGAGTGGAGTAAGGTTGCGGGAGTGGGGGCATGTGAAGTGCGTCCTTCTTGGTAAAGATGAGAAACGAACGGTGAGGTTTTAACGTGTGCTGGCCCCTTCCTTTTTGGCTGCCTTTTCAAGGCTATACTAGAAAAGTCCTTCCTTTTTATTATGTTTCATCCTTGCTTTTGATTCATCTCTGTGTTCCAACCAATTGGGTTCATCAACCCCTCTTTTTTTCCAATATAAAATGAAAATGAACTAATTGTTTACACTTGTCTTGTTTTTTTAACTATGCAAGGTATGATGACTATCTTTCACCATTTGTTCTTGGAAAAGAATACCAAATTCTACCACATTAATAGTGATGATCAAGGATAATATAAAAATAATTGATATCACATGTTATCCGAGTTCATACCAAAAATTATAATAGTAATTCATATAAAATTTTTAACTTACTCAAACTATATTAGTTTCTTAAATTATTAAATGGTTTGTCGAACTGAATAATTTTAATTTTATGGATATTTTTTTAATTTTGTGATGGTTTTGTTATTTAAAGATTACGTTAAATGGGGTAAGATTTACATGTACAAGTAATTAATCCCTATCCTAAATTATATGATTACGAATAATGATTTTATTGTGTATATAAATATGTAACTAAACGGACCAATTTTAATTTGGTAAACAATTTAATACATTGCCATTTGCCATTCCTAACTACAAGTTTATGGTATATTAAAATAATCATAATTATGGGCATGTTTATTTGTGACCTTACTACTAGATTTATTGACTTTATTCAATTTAATACATAATACCTCTTAAATTTGATACATTTTTATCACGCAACACCCTAAACTCCTGATAACTCTCTTTACTATTTGAACTTGATGAAAATACACCTCGTAGCTCCTTATTGCAGGCATGGAGGATGAAGTATCAATAATTGACATTTTGAGAGGGTGGACTATATTTTTTTATATAAAAAAAATGAAAAAGAACCCTTATATGTTTCTTCGATAAAGTGGTAGAAAAATTCAAAATCTAGCAATTTCATGCAAATTTTTAAAATTTGGTCAATTTAATTATCACTTGCATAAAAAAATTTATGACTTGGAGAAATGTACGGATTTGAGAAATCGAGGAGAATTGAAACGAACTATAGTGAAGTGAGAATGATACAAAATAAGAAAATGACACATTAGCATTGGCTAAATAGATGTTTTATTCATTCTTATTATCAAATTAAGTCCCAAGAGAAGGGAGGTAGAACTGAATAAAGTGATGAATGTAATCCTCAAAAAACATACATCAACCAAATTATATGAAAGTAGGAGATGCAAGTAAAAAAGCCTATGAAGCATACAATTTCACACTAATGAATAGGTTTGCATGGTCAAATTTGTAAGGCATCAAAACAAAGTTGCATTGCATACAGTGTCATGCATGCACCAAAGAAGTGGAGTTACTAGTTCGAATTATCGGTGTCACGTACAAGCTTCTTTGAAGGGAGAACAATTGCAGCCACTGGATTATCCTCCAGCCCGCCCCCTTCATCAATGATCAATCTCAGACCATCGATGTGCAGTTTTCCATGATGACCGCTGACTACAATGGTCGGCCTCCCAGTTAATTCCTGAAACACAATTCTTTAAGTTTGGTGTGTACGAGAAAGTATAGGCGTGTTTTTTGCTCAATAAAGAAAGAAAAAGAATCACCTGAGGGATATCCCAAACATTTTTCCGTCCACTCAAAGACTCTATCTTTGGTACTCGAGTGTCCTTGCCTTTCAAACATTTTAGCTGTTCTTCAACATTTTTACCTCTCTCTAAACCAGCATGTACTGCAATCAATTTACAGTGTCGAATTCCTTCTTCCATCTCTATACATACGTCTTCCTGCAAAATAGATCACAATACTCTCTCAACTTTGTTCATTTGTTGTTCAAAAATGTTAAGTATATTTAAAGAGCACATGAAATACATAATCAAATATGTTGGTCTAATTTTTATTTTTTTCCAGTACGTGTCATAATATTGAAAACTATGCTCATCTGAGCAAGATTTGTGGTAAAAGGCTGATTTCGGGCATATACCATGATATTTTAGTTTAATCCCTGAAGTTCAAAATGTATATCCTAAACACAAGGACACTGTCAAGAAGGCTTTTATGAGACAACAATAACCAAAGAAACCAAATGGAAAATATAAGTCAGGGACTGATTCTACCACAGTTGTGGATAAAATTCACAAATTGGTACAAGAACAGGACATACCTTTACTTAAAAAAAATGAAATTCATAAGCTAAAATTACAAATTGTTAAATTCTGCAAAGTACAAAATAAAAATTTTCATTTACGTTTGAAATAGTCACGTGAAAAAAATTGTTTACCTCTTCATGTACCCAAACCAAATCAGCAAGAAACTTTTTGTGTTCATCAGGAACTGCATTCATCAAATCTGCAAACCACACAAAAACTAAGAACAATAGGAAACAAGAAAAATTCAAACTTCAAACAAGAACCCAATGCTAAAACACATCAAATCAAAGAACCCAATTATACAATTTAGCGAATAAAAACATACCAGAAGAACCATGAGGGACTCCATAGGATTCAAAAGTAGGTCCAGCATCATAAATTGAGCCCTTATATTCAGTTCCTTTAACAGAATTGAACCGAACCTTGATGGCTCCAGCCCATCTCCTCCCTTGTAAATACATATTTTCATAACCAAAGCCTTTATACCATCCTTCTCTATCCTCATTCTGTTCATAAGCCTTCCAGCCTTGATCAAACGACTCGCCGTTTCCAGGTTCCGGGAGAAGTCCCAGAAAAGCCGCCAAAGCTAGGTCGTGATTGCCAGAGAGAAACACATGCTTTTGATTCGGATAAGCAGAGGGCAAATTGATTAAGAAATCAATAACTCTTTTGGTATCTGGACCGCGGTCACAGTAATCGCCCAAAAATATGACTAGGGCAGAGTCGAAATCTTGTAGTTTTTGGAGATTGGACCAAAGGTTTTGGAGTTTTAAGTAGAATCCATGGATGTCCCCCACGCAAATTACTAATCTGGGTTTCGCAGTGGTAGTGGTGGTGCCGGTGCTGGAGGCGGAGTCCGGCAATTGATTTTTCTGCATTTGTTGAAGAGCTTCAATGGCTGACTGTCAAACTAGATGAATTTTCCAAAAATATTAGTGTTTTACGTTTAATTGGAAGCGGAAGACGCTTTACAAAAAGTACCGCATGTTTTCCCTCAATTTACAACTTGAATATTGAAAGTAAATCTAATTTCTCCCATTCACTAGTTAGGATTGCAAATTTCAAAATAACTATCGCGTTAGGATTCTAATGTACCTTTTCAAAAAATTTATCCATTTTACCCTTATTTAATGTACATTGAAAATGACAAAAGGAATAAAGTATCCAATACTTTCAAATTAACATAAATAAGTATTTTTATAGTTTATCATATAAGGCAATATCTACGTGAACAAGAAAATAATCAGTTAACCTACAAGGTCCAAAACCAATTCACACACCTGCAACAAAACCCAAATTTTTCATAACCGCGAGAAAATGCATCCAGCCCTCCTTCGTACTTGTCAATTTCTGAACCCAATCTTTTGTATTCTGAATACCTGTAATGGAAAAGGATATGATAGAATGCAAGAAATTGAAGTCTTTAAACTAGTAGTTACATGGGAAACTCCACAATAGTAGGATAAAAGATAAAAATGCATACGCATAATAGCAATAGGCCAAAGAAGAGAATATAGAAATTTGCATCCCTTTCATGCAAAAGTTTTCAATTCTCACAGTATTCTGGTGGGGTAATAATAATATCTGAATAAGAAAAATAGAGTCCAAATATTTCACATCTGTTGTTTCCAAGGAGTGAAATACTATTGGGTTCAAAGGTTTGTCCTTTTGATTAAATGAAATGATAATATCATAGTTGTTAGAGGCGTTAGGAGCTTCGAGGCGCAAGAGGGCTAACCTTGCCCCGAAGGCGAGGCGAGAGGCGAGGCGAGCGCCTGAGATACATCATGCGCCAAAAATTTACAAAAAATATTTTTCTTACAAAGTGAAGTTAGATGCAATAACATAACAAAAAAGAACTAAGAGAATTGTTAGAGGTACATATGCATGTAAAATTGACATATTACATTAAGAATATATAGTATTGAATTAATCAAAACTTAAAAATGAATTGAATTACAAATATCTACACTCCATTTCTTTCATTAAAACTTTTAAAATAGATGGAAAATATATTAAAGTAAGTTAAAACCATTAAAAAGAATTGTTAGAGGTATATATACATAGTAGTCAAGGCGCTAAGCGCACCCAAGGCGACAGGGGATCCTGTTGCCTAGGCGCGAGACGAAGGCGAAGGCGCACAAAAAGCGCAAACTAGATGCATGAACTAAAAAAAATTAAATTAAAAATTTTTTTCGCATAACTTAAAAGAAAATTCAAAGTTCATGATGATAAAACTAGTTCCTATCAATTCAAAGTTCACTAATAAACTGACATGCAACAGATAAAAATGCAAATCATGACATTAAACAGATTACGTATTGAAATTTGTAATCTGAAATTACAAAAACTGTGTAACTGACTCACTGTATACAAGTTAAAACTTAAAACTAATTATAATATGATGCTGGAAAATGGAAATACAGGACTCAGGACTGAAATGTGCACAATACCATAACATAATAACATAATAAACCACATACAGCTGGAAATATGGACTGGAAATCCGCATAATAACTCTGATTTGAAACAGGCAGTGTGTATGTGAGTGTAATTAATAAAAATAACAACAATAACGTAATAACAAATTAACAATAACATAATAACTTAATAAACCAAATACTGCTGGAAATACAGGCTGAAAGCCTGACATATTCTCATAATATCATCAATAACTTAATAACTCTGAAACAGGACTGAAATATTCACATTATTTCACATGACATGTCACATGATATAAAATTTTAACTATTTTTGCTTGCTGCATTAGGAAAGAACACAAGGGAAAAAGAAAAAGAAAAACAATAAAATCAAATAACCCTAAAACTACTTCTTTGGCGCCTTATATGCGCCTTGCGCCTAGCGCCTCACATACAAAGGTGCACGCCTTTGTCATATGCACCGCCTATAGGGCTAGGAGGCGTCAGCCTCCTCGCCTAGTGCGCCTAGCGCCTAAGGCGCGCCTTTGACTACAATGATTGCAATTCACTTCATATATTTTGTTAGGCAATTAAACTAGGAAAATATTTATCATTCTTATAAGAATTTAAATTTTTAACCCGCAGCAAAAGCTTTCATCCTTACTAGGAACTAAGCATAATAAATTTATTAACAGATGTTCGACCAATGGCTCCAAATAAAATTTATAGGATGAATGTTTCTAGTCAAGCAATTATTTTATAACAGCTGTAAATATTGTAAAACTGATAAAGCCCCTTGCTTCATAGACTTCAAGTCAAGTCATGCTAGTTTTTGAGTTTAAAGAAACAGCACATAAAATTTTCAATTTTGCTCTATCTTATTGCCCCAATTATTTCTTTGCTCTATCTTATTGCCCCATTATTTCTTATTGTCTTCTTTACTCGGGGAGAATAGAGCCATTAGATTATAAGCGTGTGCCAAAGAAGAAAATTCTAACTCAATTTATTCTCTGAAACTCTAATTCTTTGTGATCAAATTTACTTCTTGTGCCATAATTTTCATATATGACATGAAACACAGTGTTAATAATGAACTCTAGAGTTCTTTAATCTTTTTCAATCTCCAATAGAATATGTAAAATGGTGAAAATAATATTCAAATGTATAACTAAAATGAATTCTTTTAAAATCTTGTAATATTTTGCAAGATTTCTATTTCTTGCATTCACAAGAATTCAAATCTTGGATAATTTGAATTCTATTGGTATTTATTTGGTTCCAAACAAGGGAATTTAACAAAGTGAATTCAAATGAATTGAATTCTTTTAAAATGGATCTTTCCAAACACATCTTAAGAGCTTGTTTGGTTGGCAGAATAGTTATTCTGTGGAATAGAAAATAAACTCATGAAAAGATGTTAATTATGATGCATAATTTTGTCTACAATCGTATTTCTGGTTATTATACATTTCATATTTGACATCATTTCGATAAGAAATAGCTAATCCATGAGATATATAGTTAGGGATAGCTATTCCATTCTATGTCGGATTCTAGACAAATTATGTATCATTTTTTACATCTTTCCATTCGTTTTTCTTCAATTCCACTTCCTTTGATCAAACGAGTTTTAAGAGTAGAAAATCAGTGGGCTCAACTGATTTGTGGGCTTAAGCTTCCTTGATGGGTTAAACCAATACTGATGGCCCTATAACAATATAGAACCCCTTGCGAGTTATGAGCTACAACTTTTCCTGCAAAATTGACAAAATAAAATGCTAAAGAAACTTGCAACGTTCAATCTCAAAGCAGATGACAATCTACAGATATTGAAGTGGTTTGTTAAACAATAGCTTTACGACAACAAATGTTTTAATTACAAGAAAAAAATCGTACGATTTCATGAAGCACAAAGCCAACATTGATATTGTAACACGAAAGCAATTGCCATATCAAAGTTGCACTTTATGAAATAAGGTGGAAAGACTTGCCTTAACGAATCAACTACTCGTGAAAATTGAAGGAGCTTCATGAAATCGCAAGAGTTTCTTCTTCTACGCAAGCTCCAGTTTACCACAATATATGTGTTTGGAATTTATGTAAGGAAATAATTTCCTCTAATTGTAATTTGTTTATTTGGGAAAACCATAACTCTTTTTTTCATCATGGGGGGTGATCCTAAATGGATTCTAACTATGGATGACACCTTTAAGTCGTGTCCACATCCAGATTAATTTCCTATTACCAATTTACGGGTGCTTTAATGCATAGGATGGCTTTGCTTGAGATTTAAGGTTATTCTATACATATCCCTAGGATTCGATCCCTATTGGATGCTTAAGGATGAACTAGTTACTACCACTAGATCACACACTCCTAGGGTTGTATTATTCAAAATGTTGCATGTAGTTGAAACCCAAATTAAAGTCATCCGAGTATCTTTCATTTGTTACTCATTTATCTATTTGTTCCAATTTTTTATGAATAAATAATTATAGCATCTCTGAGTTTTGGCTAAGGTGGTCCTTTTGTCGATGGATACTCCTATTACACTCGTAGTCTCTGAAGGATGAGAATCAACTATATAGCATCTACATCAAGAATTTTAGTATTAAATACGTCATTAGTTTGTTCTTTTGTAAGAGTTACCCATTATAACGAACTTGTAAAATAAATCTCTTTATGATAAAGAGATTCGTCGTTCCCGGCCCTACTTCACCTTAATTGCTATTTGAACAAGTAAAAGTTATGTCTTGGTCCAAGTGAGGATAGCATTTCTTTTATGCATGTCCACGTAGTTTTGAAAATCCAAAAGCATGTCAGAGAGAAATAGAGAGGAATGACTTTTTTGAATGAACCGCACTCCTTCGTATACATCAGGATTCCATTGATGAGAAGGGACTAGGGAAAGCTTGATTTAAATTTCTACAGTGATGAATATAATTATGTATTGATAAAGCTATTCACTATTTCTTGAAGTTCGATTTTTCCCCTGGACAGACCATATAGCCAAGAATTTTATTTTAAGATTATTTATGTATAAATTCTTTTATTTGATTTATTATCCATAAATTTCTTTGTTCGGTAACTATAATATTCTTAATTCTAGTCAACCACAGGTGGAATTGTTATTCATATTGATTCATATTGAAATAAATCGATATTGAAAAATTGATAAGAAGTTGATCAATGATCCTTGAACATGTACTTATTTTGAGTCAAGTGTGCCTCCCCGTGTTTTGAAAATCTACTTATACATTCTTGTGTTTTGCCATTATCATACTATAACATCTCTACATCTTACATTATGTTTTTTTCTATCAAAATTGTTAACATAACAAGTATTTGTTGGTATATTAATTTTATTTTGTTAGTATTAAGAGATATGTAATCATAGAAAGTTTTTTTTTTTTTTTTTGCAGTTAATAAAACATTTTTATAATTTCAAGGTATGATTGGATGGGATAATATAATAATGAAAAAAATGAGTTCCTAAAAACTACCAGGGTTTTGCTAAAAACTGTCACACTTTTATTATTTTACCCTCTTATAAAAATTGAATATTTTCCCTTTCAACATTTCATTCACTCCTAACCTTTCATCTTCTTCCTCAAGCTCTCAACTTCTTTTAAAAATCTCCACTTCCAAGTCATTCAAATCTCAATCTTTCAACAAAATCAACATAAAAATAATTTAAGAGCAACATATGATGAAAAAAACCCATCAATCTGATATCGGGTAAGCTTTTAGTTCGTAAAATTCTATGAAAAACGAACTTAGAACCCTAATTCTCAAAATCTCACTTCTAAACATCTGAAACCTTAATCTTTCAACAAAATCAACACTAATATCATGTGAAAGCAACATAGTAAGAAAGAAACCCACAAATCGTTCGCAGGGTAGGTTTTATTTCGCAAATTACATTACAAAAATATCGTTTGACAGAATAATGCAACAAAATCTACAAGAGCGACCATTGTGTATTTTTCATTTTTATAATAAATTCACAAATTGCAAGATAACATCATTTAACTTATTTCCAACCAAAAATTATTACCATTTAAACACATCACTCCAAGCTAATGTAAATTTGTGAATACAATTAGTTGACAGTTTATGATAGACTGAATCAACCATTTTGTGGTACTTGTATGTGAATGAGAGCCAATTTTACTTTCATTGTTAGTCATTATATTGCAAGATAACCTCATTTTAACTTTTTCCAACCAGAATTGATTACCATTTAAACACAGATCACTCCAAGCTAGTGTAAATATGTGAATACAATTAGTTGACATGTTGTGAGAGACAGAATCAACCATTTTGTCGTACTTGTATGTGAATGAAAACAGATTTTACTTTCATTGGTAGTCACTAAATTGCAAGATAACCTCATTTCAACTTCTTCCGAACTAGAAATTTCTACCATTTAAACACATGTCACTCAAAGATGGTGTAAATATGTGAACACAATTAGTTAACATATTGTGACATAAATAATCAACCATTTTGTGGTACTTTTATGTGAATGAAAACTAATTTTACTTTCATTGGTAGTCACTATACTATAAGATAACCCCATTTGAACTTATTCTCAACCAGAATTGACTTCATTTAAACACATATCACTCTAAGTTGGTGTAAATATGCGAACACAATCATTTAACAGGTTGTGATAGACAGATCAACCATTTTGTGATACTTGTATGTGAAGGGGAATATGAATAATTTTCTTAAAATACTATATTTCAAATTAATAGATGTTATCTTTAATTTTATTGTGTTTGTGTTGCATAAATTAAAATTGAGTTAGTGAATTTATTATCAAAATGAAAAAAAATAACTATTTATCGCTTCTGTAGATCTTTGTTACACTGATCTACTTTTTTTGTTTCAAGTTAAAAATATCCGCACAAAACTAATAAATTATTTACAGCAATTTTTATTAATGTCATCACAAAAATTTTAGAGGAAAATAAGGTAAGTTCTCCTGGTGGTAATGAGGATGATGTAATGAATGTAGCAGAAGAAGAAGGGGATGAGATTGTGTCATTCCCAAAAATCTGGAGTAATACCCTCTCTCTCTCTTCCAAATGGTGAACGATACATAAATCAGTATCTGTCTTTTACTCAATCGAAGTTGGTTTCTCCTTTATCTTTTACTGCCATGTGTTCTTACTTTGAGGACAAAGTAATCTTTAAGTATAAGGATGGGATTGAGACCCTTGTGAAATGACTAGAATCTTGATTGTTCTTTAAACTGCTTATATCAATCACTACAAATTCTACATGAATTAACTTATATTTTCAATTTTTTCTCTCATCTCCATCCCTTATGAGAACTTAATTATTGTCTAGTAATTTGTAGAAATATTTAGATTAATTATTCATGTTAGGGAGTTTAGAGCAATTCTGAAATGAAGTAGCTGGGCATGAGGAAGCAGAACTTAGTTCATGACATTTCAACAACTTGGCTTTTTTAATTTTGTTCCCGTTAGGCAAGCGAAGTAAGAAAAATTTTAAACTTTGCCTCAACTAGGTAGCTTAGATGGAATGTAAACCCCTATCTTGGAAAGGAATTAAACCTTCACTATGTAAATTTGCTATTTTTTTATGAGTGAGTAAGATCTTATCACAGTAGCTAGAATTTTCCATGGGAAATACATGTAATATTTTTATGTGTTAGTCTTGTTGAGACCACATTGATATCGAGAACTTGCACTGAAGATTAAGGCATTATGTTTTACCCCTCTAGCCAAAAATGATAACCCTGAAACATTTTCCTTAGATAACTTTTTGTTCCTTTAGTCATTTTCTTTCTAAAAAAACAATTTCAACCCCCTTCCTTCACTTTTTGACATGTCCAAAACCCTTGACATCTTATAGCATGAAATTTTCTTCAACAACCACTAAGAACTCGTCAGTAAATGTCATCCAACGAGAATAATATGTTAGAAGCCAATTGTAAAAGTTTGCAATCCTTTTAATTTTCCTTATTAGTTTTATTAAAAAAAATGTATATATTCTTTTGTCATCAATTCCTCTTTCCTGGTAATTACTTGTAAAGAATTTTTAAATTGTTTATGCTTTAAGGTGAAAAGCCTTTATGAAATTTATTTATCAATATCTCCTTTTCTCTTCAAAGAAAAATCTAACTAAGAACTTGGCGCACCTCAAGGAAAAGTTGTTCGTGCTTTATACACTCTCTATTGTAAGTTCTCATCATACACAACTTTTTACCTCCTCCTTACCTACCCTTTACCCCTAGCCACAACCCTTCAAGACCTTAGGACAGTGCAAGACTTCTTAATATCGTGGTGGAAACTTGACCGAATGGCAAACTTATGGCTACTTGTTATTTGATCTTGCTAATTAAACACCAAGAGGAAGTGAACTCTTGTGAGACATTCTAATGTTTGCTACTTGTTTAAAGTTAGGAATTTAATTTATCTTAAGTTACATGCATAATTCAAGACTACACGATTAAACTACCAAGGTCTTACATTGTTTTGAACTTATTTCTGAACATGTTCTTAGTTGCTTCATATTTTTAGAATGTTTTGAGCTGCCTTAGTGAATTAATTGACTAAACTCTTTGTATCAAATGGATTGCTCGACGACAAGCAATGTTCAAGGATGGGAATATTTGATGAGTAGAAAATTTACCCTGTATTTCATGCAGAATTGTACCTAAATCGGAAAAAAAAAGATTAGTTTTTATCAAGATTTTTTATTTATTTCAGGTTTCGGTTGAAGTAGAGAGAGATCTTTTCGTTGTAGTTAAAATAAGTTAAATTGACATCAAGAACTTAGCTAAAGATAGTTATCAACAAAAAGGTGGTAGAAATGACTGATGTGAGGAGAGAGAGAGAGATTTAATTAAGGGAATCAACCTTTTTTGTAAATCTCAATGTGAAGGCATCATGTGTTATTTTGTTGCTATTATCTTTTAAATACTTTTATAATCTCTTGAACAACAGATTTTAGGACTATTTTATTTTGGATATTTCCTCTCTCTTGCTACTTTTGGGAGCTATTTAATGGAGTTTTCTTGAGCAAAAGAGGATAGTAGTTATTATCTCCATCTACCTTTGTAGAATAATATTTTCCGTCATTAATGCAAGTAGTAGTTTTATTCATATACATGTTTACTTTCATTACCATGAAGAGTGAGTAGTCCTTTCACGGACAAGACCTTCCTAATAAGGGCAGTCTAAGGTCATCTTCCTCCAAATTGTATGTTTTTTTAAGATTAAGTAATTATTCATTGTGTGTTTGAATGCCTATTTTATGTGAGTGATGGCCACATTTGCTACATAGTTATGATTATCATGAACTATTTGGAGAAGTAACTATAACGGAAAGCGCGCGCACACATACTAATCTTGAAACCGATCGGAGATATGTGGTATGTCATGGGTTATATTTGTATAAGCTTGATTGAAATTAATGCAGGTTAATCTTGTTTAAGATGAACTAATCGGAGAATTGAATAAGACTTAGCCTAGAATCCAAGTGATACTAACAAGAGATCCTGGTGACTTTAGGTCATGATACCATGGATGTAAGCATTATGTTGATCTAAGAACCATATAATAGGAATACAACAAAGTAACGGTAGAAAAGAAGGTTTAACTCAACACAATGGAGAATCACACTTGAGAATTACATTGATTACAAAGGAAACAAACACATAAATGATGAAGAACAGGCTTACAATCCCTTAGGATCAAAGATCCCTCTCTCAATTGAGAACCTTGCTAACTAACAATTGGAGATTGTTTGCATTAAACTTCTTTGACTCTCAATCCACGCCAACTTCTTTTATAGCCACTACCCATCTTTTGTAACCACCTATCATAATTAACAAATGCCTAAAATCTCACCACTGCCCATTAACTTCCTACATTTGTCATGTTCTCTATCACCCTACTTTTAGGAGGATAAACTTAGATTGCCAAGAGAAAGGTCCCTACTATTTCTCATTAATTAATTAATTATCTTTCATTGTCTGCTTTAGTTTATGCAATACAACAACCAACTCTCAATACCCCTGAAATTTATTTATTTGTAACCTACTAACCCAACTACTAGGGAAAGTGTTTGAACCTCTCACTTACTCTATAAAAGAATGGCACTTCTGTTTACCATATTATAACTGATCTTATTAGACTTTCAAAGAGGTACCAATTAAGTGCAGCAAAAGTAGGAATTGAACTAAGCACGGGAAAAAAATTATTTGAAAAAAATAAGGTAATGATACTACTTGGAATCAAGAAAATACAAAAGTCGACAAATAATCTAACTAACAATTTATGTAAAGATGACAGGTTGGAAACAGTGGGTTTATTATTGTTGGGTAATGGTTGCCCACTACATGTATTCTTTTATTTTTAATTTATTTTTGTAAGTCAGATTCGGTCTCTCAATTCCAGCTAATATACATGTAATAACAGCTAAGGCCATGCCACAGTGTACATCAAATCCTTTTCTTAAAAGAAATAAGCTAACCAAAATACTATTCCTTTCAATCTCATTCCCTACTCTTCGTACCATTGGGTTTATTCTCCCTAACAATTACCCAAAAAAAGAGGTTTAGAAAACGTACTGAAGACTTTGAGGGATTCAACAAAATTTGAGAACAATATATAATTAACTTTCTTAACTTACCACATTACACCAATTTCCATTTGAATTATTTCATTTCACCTATTTTCATTTGAATTTTGAAAATGTTAATGTGATTCTTTTAATTTTAAAAAAGAGAATCATTTTATCCATAAACTTTTGATTGATTTAGCTTCTTCAAATCTCATTCTTCTGATTGACACGTGATGTTAGAGAGCATATTAGTGCATTTTACTAACTTGAAGTGAGCAACAAGAACCATTTAGAAATTGAACAAATTAAGTGAGCTAGTTGCTTGTATAGTGTAGAAAAAATCATCTCTCCCCAAAATAGCATAAAAGACTGAGATAAGTCATCCTCTTCAATCATAAATTAAATGAAAATATAAATAAAAAAACTGAAATTACATAAGCAAACATAAAAAATAAAAATCAGTTCTCATATGAATGATGAAGATCAACTAGAATTTCCAAGAAGGTATTGTACAACTTTCAAGACGTAAAACCTTAACAATAACATTAAAGAGTCAAATAATACAAGTAAATACACTATCATACATCATCCTCGTACTCTTCCCTTTTCATTTATCCCACCACAAAACCACCATTACCAAATCATTAAGTTAGGTCTTAGTACCAAAGAATCAAACAACTCCTTATCCTCGTTCTGCCTCTGCCTCTGCCTCATCGTGTCGAAATACAAATTTCGAGCACAAAGTCCGTGTCTATCGATTCTTCACCTTCTGTTTCATATCCTCTTATAATTTACGCTCTATTTCCTTTCTGTCATCTCAGATCACTCGACTTAAACGACTCAGCGAAGCCAGCAGGCCTCGAGGGAATACTCGACTGTGTTTGAGAGTACGAGAAATCGTTAAACATCGAGGAAGAGCTTTCATCATTCTGCCACCTCAGCAGAGCCTGAGGAAGGCTCATGTGGAGATCGATCCCGGAATCTTCTTCTTCCCGGCAAGCCGGTTTCCATTGCTCCACGAGAGGCCCCAACACATTGACGGCATGGCCCATGTCGGGCCTCTGGTAGGGCTCGCGAGCGGTGCAATGCCCTGCGAGTTCGGCCACTTTGCAAATGCTCGAAAAGGCGTCTTCGTCGGGGTCGAGGGTTTGATCGATGGATTTCGGGATGTTGTCTTTGTTGATTAGGATCCTGCGGAACCATGCAACTAGATGGGCTTTCTCGTCAGGCAGATCGTCGTCGAGGGCTTTACGGCCGGTAATGATCTCCATTAGAACTACTCCAAAGGCGTATACATCGACTTTCGTTGTCACTCTTCCAGTTGCTGTCATTATATAAAGACGTACCATTTAGAACTTGTATACAGAAATTCAGTGAAATTATTGCCAGTAAAATGAACTGCTAGAAAAAATTTCCCTACGTCTAGGCCATTTATAAACATACAAGAAATGACATTATCTATGTGAGAAATTGAAAGACTACAATTCCCAAATTGTGTAAGAGAAATCGCAAAATGAATTTTTCTCCTACAAGTAAATAACAGTTCTCTAAAAGCACTACGAAATGGTGGACAACAGTTCTTTGATATGAATTATTACGGTATCAAAGTGCTAATCCCTGAAATGTCAGTGATTTTATAAAGCTTAGATGGGAATATGTTTTAGTTTTCTAACAACTTGGCAGGGCTATTATCTATGAGTTCCTCGCTTGAGTAATGATGTCTTAAAACTGATTTAGGACAACTTGCATAGGAAAACAGCATAATAGAGGAAACAATGTAAGCTAAGAGTGAGTTGCTTACCAGCATATTCAGGAGCAAGATAGCCAAATGTCCCGGCTAATCGCGTTTCCACAGAATACTTTCCATCGGGTGCATTTCTAACCAAACCAAAATCTGCTACTTTGGCTCTCATATCATCCCCAAGAAGGATATTATTGGGTTTCAAATCTCTATGAATGAAACTCTGCTGAGCCAAACCGTGAAGATATTCAACCCCTCTTGCCACATCGAGAGCAATGGTAACTCTTTGCTTCCACGTAAGTGGAGCATAACCAAGTTCTCTCCATTCAAACACATGCTGTGCTAATGTTCCACGTGGCATGAATTCATACACCAAGAGCCTCTCATTTCCATTCACACAGTAACCTAAAAGCGCAACGAGATGCCTATGCCTTACTTTCGAAAGAACTGCAATCTCAGCCTGGAACTCATTCAAACCTTTTGTGCCCATCGCATTCGATTCCATCCTCTTCACAGCAATCTTAGTCCCATCATGCAACTCCCCTTTATAAACTACCCCAAAACCACCTCTTCCTATAATGTTGCTCTCGCTAAAGTTATTAGTCACTTGCCTCAAAACTTCGATTGACACTACAACATTTCCACCCTCAAACATCTTCCTCCCACTGTCTCCACTGCTGCTCTGGCTATGCAATTCATTATGTAAGTTATTGTAGCTGTTATACCCATTTGACCCACTTGCACTCTCAGTTTTATTCAATCCCAATTCACTATCTTTCTCAACATTCCCATACTTTTTATCCCTCTTCTTATATTTACACAACACAAATGATAGAACAGCAACAAATACTATCACAGCTATAACAATTCCAGCAATCATACCTCCTGATATGCCACCATTTCCTCCACCAGAGGGTATGCTACCGCTGGGTGTAGTAACGTTTGTAGATGAACCTGGAGTGTTTCCACCTGTGTCTACATCGGTTCCCAGAAATAAGTTGCCAGGCTTGGATCTAAAATCCACCGTCGATGGGAAAGATGGAACTTTACCAGAGAGATTATTATTGGAAACATCAAGTACTTGAAGCTGTGGAAGCTTGGTCAAGCTATCAGGAATTGAACCGGTTAAATTATTACTATTCAGGTACAAATTCTTCAAAGATGTAAGATTGGCAAACGCGGGAGATATAGTCCCTGAAAAACCTTGCTTAGCTAAATTCACATTAATGACTCTTTTTTGCGGATCACATGTAACAAAATCCCATCCAGAACAAGCATCATTCCCTGTCCAATCATCAGAAAGTCTTGGAGGATATCCCAAGCCTCCAGCAATTTGAAGCAATGTTGTTACCTGCGAATCACAAGCAGGAGCTTTGGTTATACAGTAGTTGTTATTGCCATCGTTATCAACCTTCACAGAGGACTTAAAATCCGGTGCAGGACCCTGCAATTTGTTATTTGACAACGAAACATTGACCAAACTAGGAAGTGAAACCAAGGAAACTGGTACCATTCCAGTTAATTGATTATCTCTAAGCTGCAAATCAAATAGGTCTTCACATTTGGACAAATCTGGAATTGGACCTGTGAATTGATTCTTATGGAGCCACACTTGCGTCAACTGAGGCATCGATTTGAGCACATCAATACTTCCAGATAGCCCTGTTTGTTGATTATTAAGCCATAGCTTCTGGATCGCAGAGTTAGCCATAGAAGGAGGCAAAGATCCCGTCAAATTATTGTAGCTAAGCCTCAAACTCTGCAAACTAGGCAAGGATCCGAAAATATCCGGAATAGAACCATAAATGTTGCATTGGCTGGCTGTAAGACTAGAAAGCACCGTAGATTCAGCAAGATAAGAAGGAAGTTGCCAAGAAGCAAGATTTACATTGTTTCCGATACTCAAAGTCTGCAAAGAAATTAGACCTCTGAAGCCATTAGAAGGCACAGAAGTGAAATTATTGAAGTCGAGGTACACAGAGACCAAAATGGAGAGATTAGCGAACGAAGGAAGATCTCCGGCAAGGTTATTTCCCTGAAGAGAAAGATCCTTGAGCTGAGAAAGAGCAGAAATCTCCGGAGGGAGAGTTCCGGTGAGATCTTTATTAGGAAGATTAATGGCGGAAACGCTACCGGCATTGCATTCTATACCTTTCCAATCGCAGAAACCAGCGGCGGAAGTAGAAGACCAACCGGAAGGTAAGGGGGCAATAGATTTAGCGAGCTTGAGAATAACGTCGGCGTCATCGGCGGCAGCGCCGGAAAAAATAAGGAAAAGGAAGAGAAAAAGGCGAAGCATGGAGGAGAAAAGGGGCTTTCCGATATGTTAGGCCTTTGAGAGGATGAAATAAAGCTTATTATTATTGGCTTTTGTTCAAGAAAAAAGATGGAATAAAAAATCAATATTTTTATATTTTATTTAAGTGAATCGAATTGTTCTTCTTTCTAATTTTTTTGGGTTACGACTAGATCTGGGCATGAGCCCGTTAATCCGCGGGACTCGTCTATGCCCGTTTTTCATGGGATAGGCTTGGACAAGGTGATTAAAGATTAGGCCCGATCCAGTCCTGAACTCGAAACGGTCCGAGTAAAATATATATCAAGTTTGGTTTTAATAATGAAACCCAAACCCGACCCGTCCGGCCCGAAATAATAATTATTATGTTAAAAATATATATTTATTTTATACATTTAAAGTAAAAAAAATTATATGGTTAAAAATTTTCATATTTTTTTACTGAAGTTCAACATTTAAACTCAATTTTGTGACTTATACTACAAATATATTAGGAATTATTTTTTCACAATTATTTTTTAATAATAAATATTAAGTTTTTTTTATTTGAAATAATTAATAGTTAGGTCCGAGGGCCGGGCTTGATTTTGATTATTTTATTAAAGGCTCGGCCTGACCAGAATCCGATGTATTTTTTCATGGGTTTGGACCCGATAAGATCCGGTCCGAACCCGACCCGGCCCGGCCTATGCCCAGGTCTAGCGACGACTTACAGCTTGCGAAGAGAATTGTGCTTTCTTAGGCACAACATATTCACTAATTAAAAAAGTTTAGATTATTACTTATAAATTCTGTATATATACAGAAGTACATTTTGGTTCATTACAATACAAAAGAACAGGACATTAATTTATTATTTAGTTATTATTTGGATTTGTCAAATGTTATACAAACACAGATTATATTTGGTTTACTTAATCTTTAATTTGATTTAGTTCTAACGATTTTGTACGATAATTTTGATTTTAATAAAATATGCAAGTTTTATCCTTAACCGTCAACGGATTAGTGGTTTTAAATTTGATGCAATGGTTGTAAAGATTAAAGTAAAAACAATTTATCAAATTATAAACAGTAACAATAAGTGTTGAAGATGTGGTGTTATCTTACATTGGAAATACACAAATATAACGAGTAATATATAAGTTGAGTAAATTGGGTCTTAACACAAGACTCTGTGTTAAATGGGAAACCTCATTTATATGTTCACTCAAGCTATCAAGCCCAACACTCTTTCAGACTCACTTATTCTCTACATGATATCAGATGGTGAAAAAGGCATGATAGTCAAAATATCCTAAGTTCGTGTTTAAACCTCATGGAGTTTGGGCTAGCGGAGAAACTTTGTTGATCTGGAACATTCGAGAAGATCTACCAAGGAATGTTTGACAAGTGGCTATTAGTTAAAGCCCAGTTACGCTTAAGGGGAGTGTTGGAGATGTGTTATCTCATGTTTGAAATAAACAAATATAATTAGTGATATATAAATTGAGTATATTGGTCCTTAACATAAATCAATTGATTTTATGTTAAATGGATCCAACCACATTTGTATGCTTACTTAAATTATTGAGCCTAACACTCTCTCGGATCTATGATTTCTCTACGGTAAAAACTTTATTGAAACAAAACCACCATTAACGTTAATTCTAGATCACATATTTGTTTTATTGCTTACTATTTAAATTTTCAGTTCCATCGAATTATAACTATATTATCTAAGTATGTATAGAAATCATAAATTTGTTTATATGGTAATAAAATATGATTTATTTAAAAACTAAAAAAACGTATAACCTAAAGTAGGTAATTTCCTCTCAAATCTGTAGTTGTAAATTTGATTAAAAAATGTATCAACTAAAGTAGGTAATTTTCTACATCTTTATATTTCTTTTTAAAATAAGATCCATGATATTATACTTTTTTCGAATTATTTTTACCGATGCATATTTATTTCATAGTTTTTTTATAGTTATCACATGGTTAAAACACATATTTAATTAAATGCAACTAAATATGACACAACTATATCAATTTGACATATTACAAGTAAACTATAGCAAAATATAACATAATTACATCAATTTGAATTAACTATGAAATAACTATAAAATATGATTTTGTTATATTGAATACATCTATGAGTAAACTATAAGGTAACTATAACATAATTATAAAATGTGATTTTGTTATATAAAAATAAATTTTAAACATAAAAAATAAATAAAAACACATAAATATAACATGATTACATTAACTATAAATACTATAAATAAAGTATAATAAAATCATGATAAAGATATAAAAAAATCACATTGATTTGAAATAATTATAAGATAGCTATAAAATCCGATAACTACAAGGTGATAGAAATGCAAATTCAAAACATTATAATATACTGTTGACAATTAAATTAAGTAACAGACAAAATAGTAATTATTGATGCCAAACATTATTTTTTTTTTTTGTGTATTTCCCTAAATATAACTTATATGATATGTGTATATATCTAAATTAAGTAGTTTTAAATACATGATACTTTAATATGAAACATCAAATTAAAATTTTGAAGTTGAAACTTAAAAACCTAATCTCATATCCAAGCTCAGGTTAAGCTCGATCAAAATTTTATTTTCATTAGAACCAAATTCAATTTTAACTCAAATACATTAAAAAGTTTAACAAACAAAGTTCGACTTCACAAAATTCAGAGACTCTCTTATACGCGTATCACTTGAATCACTGAACTGTGAAAGGAACAAAGCAACAAAAGTATAGAATGAATGGCCCATGGTTTTAGCGCGTGGGGCCTACATAATGTAGATGTGCCGCATAAAAGTATAATTATATTTATTAGAATTTGAGTTAGATAAGCTCCTGCGTATGCAGCGCGTTGCAAGGATAAATTATATGCAGTCAAGTTTTAATAACGGATAGGATAATCAACAATTAGCTAGTCTACATCATTTTGACGAAAACAACATCATGATGGTTTACTACATAGTTGTTATAAAAATATAATTATTTGTCTACCTGAATATCTTTCATGTAATCTTTTAGAGGAGTATAAATTAAATATCATTTAAATATTTGAGCAATTGAAACTGTTAATTTGGTAAAATTCATTTAGTTCGGTATGTTCAATTTTAGTACTATAATTAACAATTCACTGGGGCTTGACAATTTTATATAAAGTCACCAAAACATATTGAGAACAGCCAAGTATATAATCGTAGACAGCGTTGTCGGAACGTCAGCTAGATCGAGGTCCTCCAAGGACCCGATTTAGTTGCTTGGAGGAGAAGAGGTCACATCGACTACTTTATTCTATGCTTCGGTTGTCAAAATCAATGCAAGCATTAATATTGTTGCGTACGGAAACCTCAGAGTTCGTTGGCGTAATTGCTTGGAGGAAAGGAAATCACATCATCAGTTTCACCCCTAGGCTTCGGTCGTGTCAAAAGTCAGCGCCATCTTCTGGTCGAACGTGTACGTAGGACTATACATTGGTCGTGTGCTCCCACCACCAACGATAGCCCGACAAAAGGGGCAGGCGGGCCCGTTGTGTCACATGTACACCAAAACCCTATATAAACCCCCATCTAATTATCATATCTCAAGTACATCTTAATATCCCAGTCCATTACTCTATTCTACTCACATCTTGGTACTAACTTAATCGCTGGAATGCTAACGACGATCCTCCGACCAAGCCTTGTGAGTGTGGGAAACCAAAGTTAGTTCATTCAAATCCTGAAGATCAAAGTCCGATACATACCTAATTTGGACATCAAAATTAATGCGGTAGCGTGGATCAAACCCAAAATGAGTATTCCCCCGATATAATTCTTTCCAAGTTAGTGAAGGGTGTTACCTTGTTTTAAAAAACACTGGAATCTGGAAACAAAGTGGTTCACATCGTTAATGTCTCTTATTCTAACACTAAAAAACCCAAGAGCTCTTTCTTGGAGTATCCTATCTGCAGCGATCTAACTGAGAGCCCCCCAAACAGGCAATCTGAAACCATCCTCAATGATCTAATGATCGTGGTCAGGGAGCAATCGGAGTTAGCTAAACAATAAGCGGATTCCATGGACGCCTTGCAAGAAACAATAAAAATGCTAGCTCAAGCGAAGGCTGGCGATCAGAGGACGTTGCAGAATAATAGTACAAACATCGAAAAACACCACCGCCCTCTCGTGACCGCTCTCGCTAATGACCAACCCTCTCTTAGTTGCAGCGAGAGAGATATAAAGGAAAGGGAAAACCATGCGAAGCCTTCGTTTTAGGAAGGGTTAGATTTCGAGCAAAGCTCAGTGATGGAGCCTTTATGTGAGCCTAGTCCTCTCCAGCCATAAAAGGAGGATGTTAGTAAATGGAGGCCCCGTTCCCTAGAATCTGAAGACTCCACCTAGCGTATCGTAAAAAAACTTGGGTAAAAGAGCAAGGCCAAGAAGGAGAGAAAGATGGACCAAGCAATGGAGGAGAGAGAGTGAAGCATCTATTGTCAAAAGCGGGAGTAGAGACGTCGATACTAGAGGTAGCAAGTGCGGCTTCATTGAACTTTGTGGAGATAAAGGTTGCCAAGTTTAAGAACTTCAAGCAGCCGCAAATGAGGGAACTAGGGACCCTACGATGCATGTCAGATATTACAAGCAAGTATGGAGGCAGTCGATGTCACGGTTGTCATGATGTGCAAGCTATTTGCTACAGCGTTGGTGGGTTTGGCCACAAATTGGTTCGATACCTTAAAGTCCAAGTTAATCAAGAAATTTGGTAGCCTCGTTGAGAGCTTTATTTATACTTCATCTCATCGATGCCCCTGGTGAAAATGAAGTAGGACATGCAATTGATCGGCCAAAAGCCGGAAGAATCATTGGAAGAATATGTGGAAAGGTTCTAAGAGCCATCTTTGAGTAATCTTGACTTCAAAATTGATGTGTTGGTGGATAAGATGGTGAAAAATACCAGAGTTCGGACCTTGCAAAAGATATCACAGTGGATCGACCATCAGACTTGCCCCTCCTGATGTAGAAGGCACGAAATTGGTATGGTGGGAGATGTAGAAGAAAACCTAGAAGTAAATTAGTCAGGCTAAAGAGGAAATAATCTGTTGTGCAAACCACGAAGAGGTGACTGATGCCCACGCGTAGCAGACGAGTCCATGGTATGGTGTTGATAAAGGAGGAAGGAAGTGAGCAATTCCCAATGTACTACAATAGGAAGATATTAAGGCATGCTGAAACATTCCATAGTTGCCTCTAGAAACTAGCGTACGTGGTGGTCATTTCATTGTAGAGGTGGCACAATTATTTTCAAAGTTACACAATCATAGAGTGCATCGACACCCCCTTAGAAAATGTTGTAGAAGCCAGATACCTCAGGTTGGCTGGTCGAGTGGTCCATTAAGCTATCGGTATTTGACCTCTACTTTGAGCCCCAAAGCACAATGAAGGCTAAGCGCTAGTCGATTTCCTCCAAGAGGTACCCTTGAAGCCAAAATATGAAAAAACCACATCTAAGTGGAGGATGTATATTAATGGGAGCTTGAATAACGAAGTTTCAAGTATTGGCATCCTAGTGCAAGGATAGAAGTGATCAGACTCGACTTCCAAGCATCCAACAATGTATCGAAATATGAAGCGCTTTAATCTGCCTTCAAATTCTCAAGACCATTGAGCCGGACGAGGTTCATGTATACAACGATTCAAGGTGGGATGTCAAGCACTTTCAAGGAGAAGTCCAAGATAAAGATTTTGGTAAGCAATACTTGGATCGAGTCAAGCGCCTATTGGAGAAAATCAAGAGGATCGGTACAAAGATCGCAATCACCCACATACCCCACGCGCTAAATGTTGAAGTAGATTGCGTAGCAAAATGGGCCTCCAGCAACAAGTAGTTACTCTGCCATGCCCGATTCAGGTGATTTTCACACCAATGCCTCAAAGGATGGAGGTTTTGGCGGTAGAAGAGGAGGAGAGATGGTACACGGAAATTTGGTAGAACCTAAAAGAAGGAAAGCTACTAGAGAATGAAAATGATTCGTAGAAAGTTTTAAAAAACTCCTTTTGATATGTCTTCATTGGCAAGTCCCTCTTCATGAAATTTGTAACGCACCTGTAGTTAAAATGCACAAATAAAACCAAGAAAGATTACGTCCTCTACGAGATCCACGAGGGCCTATGTGGAGAGCATGAGAAGAAAGAATCCATAGTATGAAAAGAAAAGATGATAGAGTTTTATTGGTTGACCATGAAACTAGATGCCAACAAATTTGCGCAAGCTTTTAGCTCTTGTCAAGCTTCTGCCAGGACAACAGTGCACTCTCGACGCCTCAAACTACCATCCAATAGGCATAGCTTTTATCCACATGGGGAGTAAACCTCATCGGTCCCCTTCCCCGAGCCTTGGGTCAAAAGAGATGGGTATTGTGAGCGGATGATGTTTTACCCGTGTGGTCATCGTGAGGCGCCGATCCTGTGACATGGGGTGTGGGGGTTTTATAAAACGAGAAAGAAAAGTTTTGGAAAGACTTTAGGCCTAAACCTCTCACCTAAGTTACCGACTTTAGGCTCTTCCGAAAAATTCGGTATAGCCTAAACCGCACAGTAGTAAAAATAATTGGGTCCGGATAAATTACCTACTTCGTCATTATTTGAGTTTTAGTTACATACAAGCAACCACCTTTAAAGTATTTCAATTGTTTGTAGTGTTTTCGATTTATGTTGAGCAATTTAAAGCAATCACAAGCGAGAAAGCGATAAATAAATAAATGCGGTAAGTAAACATGTAGAGAATATAAATAAAAGTGGTAAAGTAAAAGGCTACATTTTTTGGGGTAGTACAAATGGTCCTAAATACAATTTTTATCTACAGATACATACATTTTTAGAACACAATACCCGAAGGAATAAAATCTTAATCATACATCTAACCTGCATCCATAAAGGGTTAGCATAATTATACGGCACACCATAAATAGGGTTAGTAATGCCATACAAGACTCAATTAATCATGCGACTATGTTAGATTAGGGTGATCCTTAAAGCATTACATTTGATTGATTTTTAAAATTGGAAATTCAGGTTTCCAAGCGATTTTTCTTGTAAAAACAATTTATTTTAGACTCGATTCTTGCTTATTTTATTTGTTTAAATATATTACATGACATAAAGTGTGGTTAGTTATCAGGGGAAAATGAATTTCTCATCATGTGAGGACCTAAAACTATAATAAACAACAAGAAAATAAACAAACTAGGGCAACATCCGAAAACTCAAAGAAAATGCAGAAAATAAAGCACAAAATCACACCAAGAGTCTCCAAAAGCTCAGAATCTTACTCCTCCGATGTGAATCCATAACTTTTGGAACCTGAAACACCGAAGAAAGAGATCTCGAAGTCTTTTTGCATGATTTTTTGTTGGAAAAGGATGGAAAGTAGGTTTTTGTGAGGGAATAGGAAACCCGAAGTTAGATTTTTAGTTTTTAACTCAAAGAACCTGGAAGGAAAAAGAGAATTTTCAGAAAAAAAATGTCAGATTAAGGAAAGTAGAGATTTTCCTAATTTTTTCTCAAAAATCCCTAAAAATCTCTCTTAAGAATTCTCTCTCTAAAATTTCTCAAAAAGGTAAAACTTCCAACAACCCTTAAAAAACCTAATTTTTAGGCTTTTATAGTAGTAGGTAGAAGTGGTAAATAATGATAAGTGTATTTTTGAGAAAGGATAAAAAAGTTAACGCCAAAATAGGAATAATGGAGTGGTTAACAAGTCAACCGAAACCAACCTTACCACATAGGCAAGGCTGGTATCATTCTGAACAGCCAGTACCTGCCTAATGTGGACTGGTACCGGCCCGGATCATCGGTAGGCCGGCATCGGTCCAATGAGATCGATGCCGGTCCAATGAGACAGGAATCGACTCGGAATTGGGATCGGTCCAGAAGATTGGATCGGCTCGGTCTGCTGTTAATGGTCCAATGAGATTAATACCGGCCCAGTTCGAAAGATAGGATCGGTCCCAATCCAATCCGGGACCAATCTGAAAGGTTGGACCAATCCCAGCCGGCTCGATTGGGATGGGCTTATTTTTCAAATTTTTGGTGATTGTTTTTTGCTTTTCGATGTTTTTGGACTATTTTGGGTTGGTTTTAAATGGTTTTGACTTCTAAAAGACCCAAGAATCTCCTTCGAACGTCTCGTAACCTCAAAACTGATCACTAGAACTTGAGAGACAAGTGAAAATATTTCTCATCACCGTTTCACGAGAAGGACCAAGAATCACGTGCTCACATGATGCTCCTTATGTGCACCACTTCTCGAAGTGGGTATAAGCCAAACCCCTTTCCCAAAATCGCGCCAAAGCAAATTATAGCGTTATTCACCAAAAACATCTTGTCACGGTATGGTATACCCCACAACATCATTGCTGACAATGACATTTCGTTTAACTGTAAGGCCTTCAAAATCTACTACAATAATCTGAAGACCAGGTTGCACTTCTCCAGCATCTTCTATCTATAAACGAATGGGATGACGGAGGTCACAAACCATACCATCTTGGACAATCTAAAAGCGCGATTATACAAGAAGGGATCTTCTTGGCTTGAAGAGTTGAACAATGTCTTCTAGGTCTACAAAACAACACCCCGTGCTACCACCAATGAGATGCCCTTCCTTCTCACCTATGGGATCGAAGCAGTAATAGGCATTCCCAGTGCAAGAGTTGCTCACTATGTTGAGGGGGCTTCTAATGATGACCTATTACACTAAAACCTTGACAACTTGGAAGAGCGAAGAGAATGTGAATTAATTCGCATGGTCGAGTACAAAAGGTGAGTGGTTAATCTCTATAATAAGAAGGTGAAACCAAGAACCTTACAAGTGAATGAGCTTGTATTAAGGGATACAACACATTTTCTAGAGCAGGAAGAAATAGGCAAGTTCGACATCAAGTGGGATAGAATGTTATGTATTACCAACAAGGTCAGTCTCAAAACTTACAAAATCTCCATGATGGGAGGAAAGGTGTTCCAAAGGACTCAGAATGTAAGTTCCTTGAGCATATGGAGAAATCCCTTAGTATGTCAACTATCCCCACATATAGGGGATGAAAGAACCTCCAATATATTTATTGTGTGAAGATATGAGTATAGCTGGGATGCATCGAGGCTATCATACGATGGTCAGCATTTGGAATCCGCGCCTCCACTCCAAGAAGTAACCTCATCAATTTGAAGGCCTCTAAGTCTGTGTCTTCTGTTATTACCGTGAGCCACATACAGTTAGCATTCTAATAGAGGAGGAAGAGTCCATAGCGCTAAGCTGAGTTCTTGCCTCAGAGCCTGTTCTTGCTCGGAGGGGTTAGAGGTAGACTCCTTAGAGGGGGCAGAGCTGCATGGGGTACTTTGGTGGTGACTGGAGGCTTCAACATCAAAAGGAGAACATCGAGCCATTTAAGTGCTTGAACGTCGACGAGTTCTTGGGATTAGTTCGCAAGAATTCATCGACTCCGATCCTGCTTGTTCGATATAATGAAATACAATACAAATAAAATAACAAAGAGAAATCTAAGAGAAAGATTCTAAGAACTAACTGGAAGAAAGGGAGAATTAAAAAGGAAGATTGAAGAGGTCCAAAAGGTTGTCAAAAATCGCCTTAAAAATGCTAAAAATTGCTGTCGAAAATCTTCAAATTGTAAGAGAGGGAAAAGTAAAGTGTCAAATATGAAGAAAAGAGCCATCTATTTATGGAAGTGAAAGGATGCAAACGTAATTGTGAGCAGACGACAAGGAGCGATGGGCCGAGAGAGCGCGGAATGAGAAGCACGGTCCACCGGGGTGCTTGAAATGGTACAAGGTCGGGGACCCGGAAAGGTTGGTAGAGAAAGCGAAAACATTTAGATCGGTCAAACCCGAATCCGCCGTCTCTTAGTGTGGAGTCGCCACTTGGATTAGCTCTTTTTAGGAATTAGAGTCTTGTGAGACTTAACGTCCGGGGGGACGGCCCACTAAGACACAGAGATTCGAGTTCTGGATAAGTTGTTTTTTTCTTATTGGATCACATTATATTACATCTATTGAAAACCGTATTCTTTAATTGTGCATTTTTGCACTTAAGTCATTTTCGAGTTATAGTGCGTGATTCACGTATGTGCAAAAAGTAGTAAATCCATCCACAAAGCAGTAAATAAATGCGGAAAAGTAAACATTAAAGGTTACATAACCTCGGGGGATGCAACTGCCCGCCTAATCTATTAATTACAATTCCCAAAAAATAATTGAAATTGCAATACCCGAAGGAAAATAAAACATAGGCATACATCTAACCTGCATCCGCAATGGTTAGCACATGGTATATAGTACAACATGAATATTTACATGCATGCTCGATTTGATTCTGACAAAGCCCGTGTGGGCTAATTAAAAACCT
The DNA here is from genome assembly GCA_949673415.1 of Euphorbia schlechtendalii. Lineage (NCBI taxonomy): Eukaryota > Viridiplantae > Streptophyta > Magnoliopsida > Malpighiales > Euphorbiaceae > Euphorbia > Euphorbia schlechtendalii. Next base: position 1,433 of record CATIWQ010088755.1, on the reverse strand, counting down.
CGATGATTGAAAATTCTTGTTTAAAAATAGAATGATTCATTTTATTTACAAGTATGTTGATCATTTTTAATTAGTGAAAATGATTGCATGGTAAAATGTGGGAATAATTTGTATTCCCTTTGTGGGGTTATCCTTACAGAAATTAAAGATGAAGAAGAAGTATTACAACATTTATACAATAAAATAAAATAAAATAATTCCTAGGTCCACATATAAAATGAAAATAAGAAATATACAGGAGGCACGAGATGAAGCAGCTCTAGGAACCAGAGGCTTACCCTTTCAGCTTGAATCCACTTCGGCGTATCTGTATGATATCCGAGAGCTTTCCTCATTCGTTTTTAAGTTGTGGTTTAGTGTGGAAAAATAAACGTTTATTTATCCAAAAGATAATCAGACTCGGGCACTAAATTTGTTTAAGGCCCGAGAATATATGAGGGTTTTTAGAAGAAGAAAATAATGGAGAAAATTTGGTTTGAAAATAATAAAGTTTGGAATCCAAACGTGTTTTGGATCCAAAAATGATCAAAGAAAAAAGTAAAGAAAATGTAGAAAAAGTTGGAATTATTTCTCCAGAAAAAATATTTTTTTTGTAAAATTTTCTCCGTCGTTGTCGAGAGAAAACTATATTTTTGTGAATTTTTTCCAGCTCCCTTTTCTACTGAAAATTTCCCCTATTTATAGGGGAAATTTTTTTCTGGTATTTGGTCACACCCTCGCCAAAGAGGGTCTTGCCCTCGTTAGAGAGGGAATGCAACCTCGTCGGTGAGGGAATGCACCCTAGCCAGCTTGGGTGGCCCATGAAAATATGCATTTTCATGGGCCATTCCCTCTAATTTATTTTTTAAAAAATTTACTTATTAATTTTTAAAATAATATAAAATGATTTAATTAAATTATTTTGGACCCTTAAATATTTAGGGTCCCAAACATTATTTTTGACCAGGAGAACTTCCATTTGAAGATCATCAGTCGGTCGAAAATTGTGTGATTCAAGGATAAAAATCTTGAAAAGCCTTCATCATTGAATGCGGGTACAAAATCCCGTGCTCACAACTACCATCGTGTGATAATTGCTGGTTGTATAACCAGTATGATCATACGAAATGGAGCGGATGGATTGAGAATATACCTGACCGGTGAGGCTGGTGATTTCTTTATCCCTGATAGACCTGTTCAAGGGCCGGGCGCCGAGCCCGCTTCAATGGGCCGGGCTTGGGCACTTATTTTTTTCAAAAGCCCGGCCCTAGCCCGAGCCTGTCAAAGCCCGAAGTTTTATGGGTCGGGCTTGGTTTTTATATAAATACCCGAGCCCGGCCCAACGAATAATTTTATTTATTTATTATATTTTTATACATTAAATTTATAATTATTTTAAAATTTTATATTTTATATTATTAAATTACTTTACTTCATTATAATAAATTTTACCA
>CATIWQ010088744.1:0-25064 GCA_949673415.1 Euphorbia schlechtendalii | reverse complement strand
GCACAGCTGTCTGGTTCAGACAACATAATTGCCTTCACCACAACAAGGTACAAACTACAGCCTTTGATAGTGTGGGGCCTTGGCGCCGGAGCTCAAGTGACAGCTGGCGGAATATTTAGTGACATACTGCGATTGGCGCTCCTTCATAACTACCTCGTTTTTTGACCAACTGCTCGTTTCGGTTAGAAAACATTGAATAGCTCCTTTATCTTTTTGTTTCTGAGGTTTGTATTAGCTCTTGGAAGTGCAATCTTCTCTTGAAATGTTACGCTACAATTCAATCAAAGGCTCACATCGTGTCTTGTTATAAAAATTCTGCTACAAGGTGTGAATGTCAGTTTTAATTTTGAGCTCTTCGAGGGCCGGGCTTGAGAATTACGGGGTTCTAAGTCAAATTGTATATTGTAAGCTGGCCTTGGCTAAATTATATATTAAGGAATCACTATTTGTGGGGCCCTTAAAGTAACATAATTGCAGATATAATTTTTTATAATTTTCTTGGGTTCTAAGCAGCTGATTAGTTCGCTTCCACGTTAGGATTGGTTCTGAACTCTTCTTGCATCATTGTTGGATATAAAATCTAGCCAATCAAGTTGAAAACGGTGCTTATATAAATGCCTTAATTTGAAAAGGTTGCTTTCCATACCATTGTACTTGATGCGAAAATTGGCGTCTTCGGCACAGGGATATGTCGTGCACAAGAGTCATAGATATGATTGCTTATATATTTTGAATTTGTACTCTTCTATTAAGTTCCTGGCTTTTCGTTTCTTTTTACACCGTTAATCAAATAAACATTTAGAAAAAAAAACATGTGCAAAACCTCGAGATGAAATCGATTTGTTGTTGAATAAGTAGTGAGAAAACGATCTAAAAGGAGAGTGTCGACAGAATTAGAAACTTTAACAACAAATGAAACTATAGCTCTCATGAATAAATGAATCTTGTGGCATAAATATTGGCAAACTGCGCTTTAGGCTACTGGATACATATATGAGACAAATGTCAATGCAATAAGAACAAGCCAATTATGACAATTCGAAACGACGATAAGATCGGTATTATGTTCTCGCAAACATGAAAATCTGCGTGAAACTCTGTCAATAAATGGAAACAGATTTTTGATATAATCTATCTATGTTATTACAAGTTTACAACAAATTAAATTAAAACTATAAAAACATTCAATACAATTGAAATAATGATGTTGATGATCACACATGTCCAAAAATTAATATGCCCCGATTTATGAATGTTTGTCATCTTTTGTGTTTATTTTCTTGAGCAAATATCATTTCACATAAGTATTGTTTGTATAATGTTGCTTTTTATTTGATAGTAATTAGCAAATCAAGTTGAAAAAATGGGAAATTGTCACACATGTGCTTCACTGTGGTTACTGATTTCAGTCTATTTGTTTCCCAATTACTAAAAGGTCTTTTCATGTTTTGAATTAACAAACCTACAACCCGTCTTATTCCCCCTCTCCATGTCACGCTGTTGCAGTTTAGATTTGCATTCTCACGTTCTGCTTTACACAACTGCTTTGGCGGTTTCTCTGTTCAACTCTCAACGAATCGTTTCATTGAGAACTCCACGGCTCAAAATTTTTATTTTATTTTATGTTTGGATCTAATGATATGGAAATAGGGAATATTTTTTATATTATTATTGTCATCGTTAAGGATTTATTTCTTATTTAAATTTTAATTTTGTAAAATCTTTGAAAGTTTTTAGTACAAATGTATAACAAATATATGTAAGTTTGTAATTAGAAAATATTTTCCAGAAATATACCCAAATAGCAGAAAATATTTTACAATAATGTAATCAAACATATAAAAATATTTTATTTTCGTATATGATATTTTTTTCTTGCACAATATTTCGAACGCACATTCTTTTCTGCAAATAAACATTGCTAAGTAAAAATTATACCACACGCTGTATTATATCTTATAGTACTTTAATAAACTAGTAGCCAATAGACCTGTTCGTCGGGGCTGGGCCGGGTTTGGGCAGGGTTTAGCAGGCTTTTTATAAAAATTGTTAACCTAAGCCCGGTCCAAGCCCATACTTTAGAACTTCGGGCTCGTGCCAGGTTTTCAAGGTAATTCCCAAATCCGGCCCGGGGCCAGTCAATTTTTTTTATTAAAAATTCTTTTATTAAATTAAATATAAAAAAATATAAAATAAACTAAAATATATTTAAATTTTAAATATAATTGCATTGTTTTTTTAAAATCTTTAATATTTGGTAAAATTTATTATAATGAAGTAAAGTAATTTAATAATATAAAATATAAAATTTTAAAATAATTATAAATTTAATGTATAAAAATATAATAAATAAATAAAATCATTCGTTGTATTTATATAAAAATCAAGCCCGACTCATAAAACTTCGAGCTTTGACGGGCTCGGGCTCGGGCTCGGGCCGGGCTTTTAAAAAAATAAGTGCCCAAGCCCGGCCCGAGCCCATTGAAGCGGGCTCGGGCCGGCCCGGCCCGTGAACAGGTCTAATTGTTAGTAACGGATTATACATATATACTGACATATTTTGATCATGTAGCTGGGGAGGATTCATAGCTTTTAAGAGAGTTGAGCCCTATTATATGAATGTTGAAGTTCAATTCATTTAACAAAACAAATTGGTTTGTCAATGTTCAATCTACGCTCCTTATATATCACTTTTTAAATTTGCCAATATTTTATATGAGATCTCCAACGATCACATATACGCTAGGAACAGTTGACCTTTTTTTAAATCTATCTCCTCTGAAGGTTAATATCATAAATGAGTTTAGTTTTCTTTACTAGACCGAATTTTTCTTATGCCTTGGTACCATAAAGAGACTAACATGATTATATTTGGATCAATTTATCATTAATCAAATGAATTTTGTGACTCCACACTCAATTATTTGCTAACTTTTGAACTTGTGTATATCCTCTTTAGACTTTATATTTTCGATATGCAAAGTTAACATGTAAAGCGATTTCATTTCCTTGAGAGATGCGTATGACCTATATGTGTTAGATTAAGTTTATTAAGGTTGCATTGTAATTTCACTCATGTTCTATTTCTTAAAATTCATTTATTTTATATGAGATTTTCAAATATATGCATGTATAATTCTTAATGTGATTTTACACATACTGATCATATAAAGTTTTGATATTGCACAGTTAAATTATCTGTGAAATGTGAAATCTCTGTACCATATCATAACATTTGAATATAAACTTCAAAAGTAATTTTTGTTATAAAACATATTTGAGAAATTGAATGGCCTAGCTACTAAATAAAATTATTGATTTTTCATTTCAATTAGGAATGAGAGCGCAAGTTTATTTTTGATTTAATGTATCAGGAAGTGTTCCAAGTTATCCTAAAAGATTTCGTTGCTTTCCCTGAATTTTTAACGTGATTATGATGCCTCAATTTTTAAAAAGTACATCACTTTGCTCCCTAAACACCATAGCCCACATGTTAGCTTTTGATTTGAGAGAGAAAATAATAAAATACAATAATTGATACATGACGTTAAAGGAATAAAATGATGCATTTATTAAAAATTAAAATAATTACAAAATCACTTTAAAATTTAGAAAGCAACGCATTTTTTAGGACAACTTTACTAAGTCCGCATACATTATGCATTTAATTTTAAACGAAGTAAAACATGCATATTATATTATCTATGTTTCCACATTCATACAATGCCACAAATATTCAGGGGAAGATTTATGAATTCTCTGAGTCAAATAGTATGTAATCCAATCAAATCAACTCAACAGAATGTTTCTTTATAAAAAAAAAAAACTCGATTTCTTTCAGAATAATTATCTCTGTGGTTATTGTAATCTCCAAATGCACGTTTTGCATGGATCCAGGCGTCGCATATACGTAAATTACATATATGAATTAATTATTTATCTGCTACTGAAAATGGGAACGTTGATTTGGACCCACAGAAAGGTCAAACCCCACATGCAGGCATGTGCTAACACATTATTAAAATATTCATAAACATGCGAAATTAATTTATTAATCTTCATAACATGCATTTGCCTTTGACATCCTTTCAGCCAATTACTTTCTTCCACGTACTTGTATATGTATTTGCATCAACTTCTATGTTGATATGATATGATGGTGTCAAAATTATTAGGTGTCAAGCTTATAGATACCGCAGTTTATAGGTTTATCTAATCTCCCCCACAATATAAATTTGTTCTTGTCAACCACCAAATTGTCTCCATTACTCGGATTGGAATATTTTTTTGGTCCCTACAACATTCATGTAGACCTGTTTGCAGGCTTGGGCGTGGGTCGGGTTTGGACATTCACTTTTTAAAAAAGTTGGGCCTGAACCCAAGCCCATGTATCAAAATCCAAAGATTTATAGGCCGAGCTTGGTTTTTATATAAATTCCCAAGCCAAGTTCGAGCCCCGCCCGGCGAATAATTTTATTTATTTATTATATATTTATACATTAAATTTATAATTATTTTAACATTTTATATTTTATTCTATTAAATTTGTATACTTGATTACAATAAAGTTTATTAAATATTTTAAGTAAACAATACAATGATATTAAAAAATTTAAACATAATTTGGCTTATAATATATTTTTTCTATTTAATTTAATAAAAAAATTTATAATAAAAAAAATTCTTGGACTTGGGTCGGGCTAGGGAATGATCTTGTAATCCCGACCCAAGCCAGGCCCGAGCAAGGAGTTCTAAAGTATGGGCTTGGGTCGGGCTTGAGTTAACATTTTTAGTCAAATGCCCACCAAGCCCAGCCCAAACCTGGCCCGCCCGACGAACAGGTCTACATTCATGTATGCATCTCTTCGAGTAAAGACTTAAAAGGGTAGAATATCACTACAAAATAAGTATTACCGTACCATTGATTTGATCGTCGGACGCGTTTAATCAAGTTTGGGTCATATTTTATCGAGTTTCAAATTAATTAAAAATATTAGTCCAATCCAGTTGGTCCACGAATATTGGAATTTTAGATATAGGACGAGCCCGGGCAGGTTTATAAGGTGACTTCTCAAGCCCGACCCAAGCATATGAATCATTGTTTCATTAAATTTTAGGTGGATTAAAAATAAAATACCACAAATTTTATACATAAATGTATTTATTTAAAGTATAATTACATTTTGTACTTGAATTCTTTAACATATAGTTGGTTTTGTATTACCAAAAAAAACATAGTAGGTTTTTATTGTAATCAAGCTTACAATCCAGTAAGTTAAATATAAAAGTCCAAAACAATTGGTAAATATATATGGTAAATTATTGTATTGTATGTCAGCCTAAACCTGAATATGTATACAAAAATCATGTTCGGTTCATAAAGCTTTAAACTTTAAAAGCGGGTTTGGGCCTGAACCGGGCTTAGTGAAGAAACATATGTGCAAGTATGATCCATACACTCGGCTCGGGCCGGGTAGATACACCTAAACTAATGAACACGCACGCACAAATACACTAAACATGATACAACATACAACCTAAAATGTCGTGTTGAGGCAAGTGTTGATTTGAGAATTTCATGTAGAAAACTATAGTGTGAGTGATTAATATATATAATATGAAATGACCATAAACTCAACCCGTACAATATATAATTTACTTGGGTTGTTATCGTGTTGAGGCAAGTGTGTGTGCGTGTGCGTGCGTGCGTGCGTGTGTGTTTATTTCATTGCTAAGCAAAATTGATACAAGCTTATTTGACACTCATTTACACTTTACAATTTCCACCCTTTATCTTTGGGTAGTTAAATATCCATCATAAGATGAAAATAAGATGAAGGATGGAGATTTCATAGTGTCAATAGATTTCAAACAAATGGTGTCAATATAGAATATCTGAAAAAGAATTTGTTCAACTTCTCCTTCGATGACTCAAAATCCAATTCATTTATTAAAATCAAGTCGAGTTCGGAAATTTAAATGAAGAATGTAATATTTATTTGGGCTTTTAATTTTTTATCATATGTCTTTTTTAAATTCAAGTTTTATATATTTTTAGTTTTACAAAACCCAAAAGAATTTTTTTTCCTTATACGTGAAAAGGAAAAACATATATCAAAATTTGAAATCTACATTCTCTCTCATATATGATTTGAATTTCGCAACTTCAAACATTCATATTTCACAAATTATTGATTTTTTCAAATCGACGCTTTGAAATATTTTGTTCATCTTAATTTGATCTTTAAAATGACATACACTTCAAATTTTTCGAAAAAAATTATCGCAATCTTATACGTAGTACAATAGTGGTATAAAATCTTTTTATTATTGCCTTTTTCATGAAGGAGTTACCTATGATATACGAGTGGTACAAGAATTTTTTTAAAAATATTATATAGATACATTATATCATTCTTATATCATATATTACACCTTCATGAAAATAAAGTAATAAAAGAGTATTATACCACTATAATACTATGTATAAGACGTCGATAAGTTATTTATTTAGTGGATAGTGAATTCTGTTGAAAACATAATGGGGAGATATACCATATAAGTATATTATGCCACTATTATATCATGTATAAGAGCCTCCATACCATGTTGAATGTCCTCATGTCATGATTTTTATAGGAAAATCAATACTGTCATGAACATAAAGGAGAAAAAAAGACTATACAAATACATTATACAACTTTTGTACCATGTACAAGACCTTCATAAAAAGGTAGTATAAAATGGTCATTATACGACAAATATACTATGTATAAGGTTGTGTGTCATTTTAAAGATAAAATTAAGACGTAAAAAATATTCAAAACATCGATTCGAAAAAGTCAAAGATTTGTGAGATATGAACATATGAAATTGTGAAATTCAAATTAAATTGAAGAGAGAAAATAATTATAAGGGATAAACAAAATCAACATACAAAAAAGTAAAAGGAAAAATACAATTTAATGAAATGGCAAAGTTAATAATACTTCATCCATATCGTAAAAGCAATAAAATCCAATTTTTGGAGATATTGTTTGATTTTAGTGTTTAGTTTTAATATGACTCGAACATAGGATTATAAAACCATTAGAAGGAAATAGATAGACCACAGACCCAAGTCTCAAATTATGTTGTTATATACGGTTCCTCACGTGGGGGCCCTGATTGGCCCAATGGGCCTAATACCAAAACAAATCTAAAGAGGGTAATTTTGTACAATCAAATCATCCCTTTCAAATGGAAAAAGGATATCACATTTAGTTATTTACATTCACTACTCTCACTTGTCACGCATCACATGTACTACTTTTGAACTTGCTTTTTAAATGTCAACAGCTGTAGTTTTAATAAAAGAGACATAAACATTTAAGGGTACGGTGGTAAATTGTCAACACAAGGACAAAAATTGAATAAACTCCTGATGGCAATGATTCATGTTTTGTTGACAATATCATCAATTCATGTCCATAAATAAGATGAAATATATCAGCAAAATGTATGAACATGGTGATGAAAGCTACCTCTACCTTTTTATTGATCATATCGATCTTTTTTATCATTGTAAAAGTAAAGTCCTTAGTAGTTATTTTTAAAAGATTGAAATTATTTACCAATGTGTCATTTCCTCTCTTTCTTTTAAAGTTATTGTATTACATAGTGTTTTGCAGAGAATTCAGATCCGTTTTTGAATCTTGGTAATAAGTCTAATACAAATATGCAGTTCAACTTGGGGAAAAGAATGTCCAAATTGGTATTTGATAATTCAACTGTGATTGTTTTTCCTTATTTTCAATATTTTGGTTCTTCCAACAAAAAAATATTCCTTTATTTTAATTGAAGAAAAAAACAGAACAAAAAGTTTGAATGTATGTATGAGAAATTAAGCATCAATGAATCTTGAATTAAGGCAATAAAAGTCAGCATCGAACGCCAACAACCCACCATTTCCCATTTGAATGACTTCAATTAATGTCATTAAATTAATCAGATTTTTGTTCTAAACCCACACTCCCAGCCTTTTTTTCAGTTAGCCCATAGTCCATAATTAACCCCCCAATACAACTAGATCCATCTTCCCCTTTATTTCTCCGCTTGATCTTCGATTGAAACCAAATACCCAGTTTTCATCATCTTTCTCAACGAAATGGGCGATGACAGGAAAGTTTTCACCTTGGCTCAAGTCTCTCAGCACGACAACCCCAAGGATTGTTGGCTCATTATCGGCGGCAAGGTCAGTTTTTCATTTGATTTCCCTATTTTTTTTTCATTCAATCGTCTTTGTTTACGATTTGTGCTGTTCTGATTGGGTATATTTTTCTCACTTGTGTTTGATTAATTTGCTAATTCATATGGTGACCTCATGTATGGCGGAATGATATTCTGCTTACATGGATTATTCTCTATTCTAATACTGCTCGCATCTTTTTGAATATCCACGAGCTTGATTTTGATCTCCAACTCTAATTTTCTTTGTTGTACAAATGGTTGGTTTATATGACCCGAATCTGTTAAGACGGGTCATTGGATATGCCAGCTTTAGGGTGTAAAAACTGTAATTTGGGGATTGCATTACTTAATCCTCATATTTGGTTTCTGAATGGATTCTTATGAAAAGGGCCATATGATTTGTGTTGGAATTTTGTTGCCATAAGTTATAGTCTTGAAGTTACATTGTTGTTATGCATATAGATGCCAAGTTTGAGTACTTTGGGTGTAATTGACCAAAATAAACTCTGATAGCCTTAACTATCACTGTGCTAGTTTGAGTGAAATCTATGTAAATAATTCCTTTTTTCTGGCATATTCACGATATAAACTCAGTCAAATCCAATAGCATTAAGAATAATCAAAGATTTAGTTGATCTAGAATTGTAATTAGATCCTGAAGAAAGAAAAGTCTGCTTTCTAACAAATATCCATTTTTGTGCATTTTTTCATAATCCTTTTCTAATCAAATCATTGTCTTCTGGTTGATTTGGTGCACCTAAGAAATCCTAGTTTTGAGCCCGTTACCTTGATGATTATGAGAATTTTTGGAGAGGTTTTATTAATAATTATCGTTGATTGATATAGTTATATGAAATCATAAAATGTCAGTTGGTTGTTACTTGTTAGGTTAGTATATTCAAGAGTTAGTTGAGCTGAAAATTAGAAAATAACATTTGCAGTTAGCTGAGCTAAGTTTGTCTCTCTTTTTTTTCAATATTTCAAACATAAATCTCATTGTTATATAAAGATAACCTTGGTAGTTATACACAATGTTCTTTCCAGTGCCTAGAACAAAATCCTATCGATTACTCATTCGAATTTTTCGATTCTGGTACATGTCACATTTCAGCAAAGCAATTCAAAGCATTTCCTTTACCCTTAAATAAGAATTTACTTTTTCACTATTTGTTTTTTCGTACTCAAAATTCACTTCTTCCTTGGCCAATTAATTGCTTAAACTGCAGGTTTATGATGTGACTAAGTTTCTAGAAGATCATCCTGGTGGTGACGATGTTTTATTATCTGCAACAGGTACTATGAATTAGGGATGTGCATTCGGTAAAAACCGAACCAAATTAATCGAATACCAAATAAGAAAAATATTGTTAACTAAACCAAACCGAATAAGAATCAAAACCGAAATAAATTATGCGGTTGGGTTAAAAACCGAATTGAACTGAAATTTAAAATAAATTAATTTAAATTCGCTTAATGTTGGAAAAGAGGAATTAGGGTATGATGTTATAATGGTTTATATATGAGCATTATTTTTATAATATTTAAATATTTATTATATTAAAAAAATCATCGGTCTTCGATTATTATGATTTTTTCTACACTTAAACGTGAACTAAAAACTGAAATAATCAACATTTTGTAATCAGAACCAAACCAAAATTTCGAAATAAGGTTTGGTTCAGTTCGGTAATTCTGTTACCAAACCATTTGCACACCCCTAGCTGTGACCTACCTTCCAAAACCATAAATTGAGATTTGTTTGTAAATAGTAATGGCCTGTAGAAAATGACACATTTCACATGTGTTTTTTGCAGGAAAAGATGCGACGGATGATTTTGAGGACGTTGGTCATAGCACGAGCGCTAGAGATATGATGGAACAATACTATGTTGGAGATATTGATGTTTCGACCATCCCGAAAAAGGCGGAGTATAAACCTCCGAAGCAGCCTCACTACAATCAGGACAAGACTTCTGAGTTCATTATCAAGCTCCTGCAATTCCTCGCTCCCCTTGCTATTCTGGGCTTGGCTTTCGCTGTCCGCTTCTACACCAAATCAACTAATTAAAATCGAACGATACTCGGTATAAGCTGTTTAGAAGCCTGTGTTTGGTGTATTTTTCTCTGTCATTCCAGTTATATATGTTTGGAATCACAAGACATGTTGTAGATGAATTGGGTACTAAGAATTAATTGCTATTCTCTACTAGAGGAATTGTCGTTGCTCCCAATCCTCGTTTTGTGAAGTTCAGTTTTTTGAGAGAAATAGAAGGAGAAGTTGAGATTTAGGGGATCAAAAGGCAAACTTTTCTCTTAAATGGGCGGCTCAAGAAATTGTGAGCAGTGGTTAGAAATTCTAATTCCAATTTGCTTCGAAAAATTCTGAGCTAGAACTTGGAAGAAAAAGATGAAGTTTATGGTGAAAGCTTCTACAGAGAATAAGATCAAAGTTTTAATCAGATAAATTAGAGTTGGAAAAAAATAGCTATTTCATATTCCATTCCATGGTATAACTATTCTTTGAGTGAAAGCTCAAACTAATCGTCTTTAAAATAAAAGCTTCAACTCTTTTCATTTGGAATTTTCCCAGTAGAAATCAAAGGTATTTTTATTTCTTCAACACAAAGATTTGCTTTGCAAAGCTACTCTTAAACTAGCCGAAATGTATGAAAATCAAACTAGATCTCTGAGGATACCTCGCCAGCCTGCATTGCTACCCAAGTTGGAGCTGGTAGTTGATAAGATCCAAGTCTTTGGAGCTATTATTCTGCCATTGTTTGACTGATAATATACCACAAACGATACATGTCTTCATGGCAATTGTTGGTAATTGCGAAAAAGTCACCCAGAGTACGAAGAAAATAAGATTGTGCTTACTTTTGGAGAACCTACTTAAAAGAAGGTTTTTAAATTAAAAGTTTATTGGTTTAATGTTTTCAAAAAAATTTTTCAAGTTAAAAAAAGTATACTTTTAAATGAAAAATAAGAAGTTGCAAAATTCTTCTTCTTATCTATTTTTTTATTCAGCAAATTATATTATTGTCCTCGTGTTATATTCAAAATCTAATAATTTTGTATAAAATATGTTCATTTTTATCTTTTCAGATTCAATAATTTATAAATGATTTAGAATTCTGTTTTGAAAAATATTTTTAACTGCTCATAGGTGACTTTAAAATCAGTTTACAGAAACACTTGACTACTTACTTTTAAGCTCTTCAAAAGTTAAAAAAACACTTTTAAATCATAAGTTTAAAGAAACACCCCCTAAGTTGGTTTATAGTTAATATTACAAATCTAACTCTGTTTGCCCCAGCGGTGACCACTTCTCTTCTCAAATAGAAGGTCTAAAACGTAGTTTATATGGTCCTTCCAAATGTTCATCTTCGAATCTCCATAGAAGTTCAACTACCTGAAATTACCTTTAAGTTCAATTATATTTTCATAAAATTGTCATCATCTAGATTTGCACAACGTGAAAAGTATCATATTCTAAAATTTCATGAATCAATGTCTAGATTTTCTCATTCAATGGATATAGATCCAGCTGAATTAAGTTAATTTGCATTGGCTTTCGCAGAAAAAAAAATTGTCTATGGAATAAGTAAAAGAAAGTTATTTTCAACACTTCACACTCATGATAGTGATACATTATTGTGCACAAGTCCTGAAAAATTAATTTCACACAATATTTTAAAAAATAAAGTAGCTGCGTGAAAAGAATCAAGACTGTAATGTAAAGTCTCACGCTTATTTTGAAACGAATTTATTTTGTATGATATTATACAATATTTTTATATTGACATCAGTTATTGATACCGGTTGACATTTTACAATCTTCGCTATCCATTTTGTTTTCATCTTACGGTGGAGATTTAACTACCCAAAGAGTGAAGATTGTAAGGTGTAAACGAGTGTCAAACAAACTGGTGTCAATATAAAATTGACCGAATATTATTACAGGGAATTTGTAAACAAGTGAAAAAAATCCTACAATAACAAGGCAAATTGTTTGCAGTTGAGGTGGGTGGCACAGCTTAACCGCGTTATTTTAACTACTCGTTCCATTTCTCCCCTCTCCGATTCTCATGCAATGCAACAGCTTTCCTTCTCTCTCCATCAAAATCCTACTTTTCTTTCGGATTCTCCATTTTCCTCTTCTGGATTTCATCCTCTTATCAACGGACATTCTCCATATTTGCCTGCAATTTTCCACGTTCAAGCAGGTATCCCTTCTGTTTCTCTTATCTTTCTTTTACCTGCTTCGCTTTTCATTCTATATTTTTGATACGTTGTTCTTATTTTAGACTGAAATTCAATTTCCATTTTGTTTTAAATTCGCAATCAATCGAGTATATATGGTTTGATATTAATGTTTTAGCTATTGAACATTAGATCAAATGTAGAACCGGAATGGAGGCGATCCCTAAATTGTATGAATTTCCTGTTATTGTGGTTTTGTTTATATGATTTTGGAGTTGGCTGATGCAATTCGTTTTGGAATGAATAGGGAGAACATGTATGTCTTGTGTTAATGACAAAACTGGATATTGCTGAACTTGTTTATGTTAGGCGTTGCTGGAAGAAGACTAGTTCCGGGTTGATTTAATGCACGGTTGTTATCTGGTCTAATTAGAGAAGCAATTTATATCATGAGGATTTTGGAGTACTGGGGGAACAATTCGGCGAATATCGATATTATGCCTGTTTTATGTATATTTACACCAAGGGAGTAATTTTATATATCATGACAAGAGAGACTCCTGGTAGTTCAGGCCAGCAGTTCAATGGAGATGTTTTTCAAGGTCTTACCCCCTGAAGACAGAAATAGAAGTGTAGATGAAGTTTGTTCACAGACAGGTGAGGAATTCTCGACTGAGTTTTTGCGCGATCGTACTCCTATAAGAATGGAACCACATCACACCCATTTTACACAAATGGGATCTAATTATAACCACAACCATCATGTAGTTAATGAGCATCCTTCTGGAATTCCTAAAATTCAGAGAGTAGAATCTGATTCTGATACCTTAGAGTATCTTCCCAAGAAAGGCCATGTTACTGGAGGAGAAAACTGGCCTTATCTTGATCACAGAGGCAGATCCAAAAGGGAATATAGTCAAAGCAGGCAAAACATAGGTAAATTTGTAAATGATGAAGTGAATTATGATAGAGTTAAATTGGGATCAACAGCTCCTCATGGACATTTGGCCGAATCCTCCCCTGCCCCATACAATCCTTTCTTAAGTGGGTCTAGGAACGATTCTTCGTCATATAAAATGAAGTTCTTATGCAGCTACGGTGGAAGGATATTACCTAGGCCTAGTGATGGAAGGCTTAGATATGTGGGTGGAGAAACTCGGATAATATCAATCAGGAAAGACGTGGCTTGGAATGAACTGATGAAGAAAACTATGGCAATAAGCAATCAACCTCATACAATTAAGTACCAACTCCCAGGAGAGGATCTTGATGCTCTTATTTCCGTGTGTTCTGATGAAGACCTTCACAATATGATAGACGAATATCAAGAGCTTGAAAGAAATGGCGGCTCACAAAGGCTCAGGATATTTCTTGTTGCTTTAGGTGAAGCTGATAGCCCAAGGTCATCAGAGGGAAGAACTCCAGGTCATAACGATGTTGATTACGAGTTTGTTTTTGCTGTTAATGCCATGGCTGATGTAAGTCCCCAGAAGAGATCTTGCGTGCAAGGATTTGGCATCGAAAAATATCCTTCTGACAGTATTTATTGCCCCAGTGCTGCTATGCATTTAAATAGAACTCCCCAAGGTCCCCTGAACTACCATCATGATATGCAATTTTCGTTGGAAAATGATGAGATTCATAAATCATCCGATTTGCCATTTTATAATCGTAGCACAAGTGGGGATTTTTTCCCATATCTGCAAACTCAAAATGATACGGATATTCAAAGGCCCAAGCTTATGGATAGGGCAGTTTCTGATTCCAAATTGCAGGAACATGAAGTGTCAAAGTACTATGTAGGAGACATGATTACCCCTTTGTCCCAATGGAATGATGGGACGGAAAAATTACCAGCTCACGCAATTACAAATTACTCGCAGGAGCCAATGGTGTCGCATGGTTTGATGAATGGGACACGCCAAACAACTATATACAACAACCAATGCAGTTTTGACTCACTGGTTGACTTGAACACAGAGTTACTGAAAAGAGTAGATGTATCAAACAATGATATTATTGGGAATAAGAACTTATTGAACTTTAATCAACAGCCTTTGGTTTCTAATCAAGCCAATGCTTCAGAACATTACATAGATAATAGAATGAGACATCATCAGGATTGCCAACCTGGCAGTACTATACCTGTATCTACACCTAACATATTTTACCAGAACCAAAATGTGACAGCTGGCAAAAGTTTCCTACGAACTTCCAGCGAGCTTCCTGGATATTACCCTTGTACAACGCCTAAGGGATCAAGTGACTTAGAAGAAGAATTCCAGAACTCCGTAAGTTAATTTCTAAGCTAGAATTGTTGTTCATTTAAGGTTATACCTGCATGAAGATGATGATCTTACGTTTAATCAGGCATCGCAGAAATCATCCTCGAGTGCTGCTTCGAGTAAAATGGCTTCTTTATATGATGAACACCATGATGCTGAAAATGTAATCATCAGAGGACAATTATATGAGCAAGCAAAGGTTAATGATGCTCCTAAACTATCAGATGATCACTACAAGAAAAAGGAACCGGAACCGATTATAATTGTAGAAGATGTTACAGGCTCTATACCACTAGATACTCCCTTGGTTTCAAGAGCCATTCCGCACATAGAAGAAGATACCCCCGATGAATCCCCATCTCCTACAGGCACTGAAGTGGAAAGCACGGCTCAAGAATCTGACTTCGAGTTCGAGGTATTGTTTTCCTTTTGTTTAAATTTGTAGTATCTTGAGTTCATGAGAGATAAATAAATAAATTACAGTAATGGTGCTTGTATGGTGATATATTTCAACTTGAATACCGACTTTATTAGGATGAAATCAGTGATCATAGAGATGAAGATGAATCTATTAGTGATGCTACTATGGCAGAAATAGAAGCTGGAATCTATGGTTTACAGGTTTGAACTACTAACTCTTAAATTACTATAAATTTCATTGTTCCAACAAGGAGTTTCTTCCTTTTCAACATTGTTGGATAGTTTAGTCTTTCTTTCCATAAAAGAGAAATATGATTTTTTATTTAACTAAATGCTTTTAGACGCTTATATGCAGATTATTAAAAATGCTGATGTAGAAGAAGTTAAAGAGTTAGGATCCGGTACATTTGGAACTGTTTACTATGGGAAATGGAGGGGCACTGATGTTGCTATTAAGAGAATAAAAAAGATTTGTTTTGCTGGAAGATCATCGGAGGAAGAGCGACTGGTATGATTCTTTGAAATTTCATCTCTTATTCATTTTAATCATTTCCACATGTTTAATAAATAGAAGAATGTCTACATTACTTTCTTAAGGTGAGGTTATAAGGCCTTTTTGAGAAAAACTATAGCATGAATTTTCTCTCAGACTAAAGACTTCTGGCGAGAGGCACGAATACTATCAAACCTTCACCATCCCAATGTGGTGGCATTTTACGGTGTTGTCCCTGATGGGCCTGGCGGAACAATGGGAACAGTAGCTGAATACATGGTGAATGGATCATTGAGAAATGTATTGCAGAAGAAGGAGAAGTAAGTAATTCCATATAATCCCATGTCCTTGTATTGTACTCTCATTATGATACCTGACTAAAGAAGCCTTTATCCCACAGAGCTTTAGATCTTCGTAAAAAGCTTATAATTGCATTGGATGCGGCTTTTGGCATGGAATATCTACACTTGAAAAACATTGTACATTTCGATTTGAAATGCGACAATCTTCTCGTGAATTTGAGAGACCCGCAACGACCCATATGCAAGGTAAATGATTTCTTGGCACACCATTTTTGGCACTGGTTCTTTTCTGAAAGTAGTCGAGCTTTGAATGTTTAATTTTATAGGTTGGAGACTTTGGATTGTCGAGAATTAAACGTAATACATTAGTATCTGGTGGTGTACGAGGGACGCTTCCTTGGATGGCACCCGAATTACTTGATGGCAACAGCAACAGGGTCTCTGAGAAAGTAAGGAAATCAAGATAGCACAAGTTTTTTTGTTCAACGCATTAAAACTAGGCTTAATGCATCGGTAGCTACCCGAAATTGTTCCAAAAAAACTTGCCTCCTGAACTTTCAAAGTGATAAACTTTAATAAAGTGCGTTACTTTGCCCATGAATGCCGCGTGTCACATTACGTTTGGTGTGACTTTTCAAAAACGTCTTTTTTTGATTTCATCAGTCCAATCATAAGCTAACACATGGTGCTCAGTAACTAAAATGGTGCAGTTTTTGAAAGTTCAGGGACATTAGGTTTTTTAGGAACAAGTTTTGTTAACTACTGATGCATTAGACCTGAAAAAAATAGAATATTGAAATTCAGTAAATTATAGGTTGATGTCTACTCTTATGGTATTGCGATGTGGGAAATCTTAACCGGAGAGGAGCCATATGCTAACATGCATTGTGGTGCTATTATAGGTAAGTTATCTGCTCACTGCCGCCTTTACTATTCGTCACTGTATTTGATTCAAAATGAATATATGGTTAAAACTTAAGAAACATTTGATGAAGGTGGAATTGTTAGTAACACACTAAGACCGATAATACCAGAACGATGCGATCCAGAATGGAAAAAGTTGATGGAAGAGTGCTGGTGTTATGACCCGACAAGCAGGCCATCATTTACAGAGATAACAAACAGACTGCGCAATATGCAAATCACAGTCCAACCAAAAAGACGAGTAAGCGGTCATAGATGAAACCATCCTTTTGAATCCTCGCCTATATATGTACATGAACCCAATTAAAAGTACATAAATGTTGCCAAATTTATTGCTGTAAACACAAGATATGTATAAAAAAAAACCTCATGTTGACCATAACTTTTATTATACATATACAATCTCTCATGTTATGAGACAGGCAGGGAACTCTTTTCTAGTTGAATACTTTTGATGTCTAATAAAAGTTGAGGGAGTTAAGATGAGAAACTATAGAAATCAATATTTAAGCATATATATTAATGTAGTCTTGAAAATAGAGTATGATATTTATGAAATGGTAAATTAGTAAATCAATCCATTCGGTTTATTGTTAACTTAAAAACTGTGAATTAGTTAAAACGACAATATTTAATAGACGGAGGGAGTAACATTTATCGATGCATTAATTTTGTCATTGAATACCATGCTCATTTTCTAATTGTAGTAGAGCTAATTTCAAAAGAGGCCCGTAGTTTTTAGTAGAAAGAGAAATTCCTCTTGTCATGATTTTTCGAATTTTCAGAATTGTAAACTAGGTCATAATTACTTTATTCGGGGCATAAATACCTTTTTAACCAACCAGAAGCAGACACGTAATATTTATGGAATAAAATGATACATTTTATGAAAGTTGAGGGAGTTAAGATGTCTTTTTAAAAGTTTAAGGGGACGTTAAATTTTTGTGGCAAGTTTGGATACTTAGAAATGCATCAAGCCTAACTAAAATCTTGGTCAAAGTAAAAAATAAATAATTTATTTTATATATTGATTTTTTATATAAAAAATGTATTTTGGTAAATTAAAACATAGAATATTTTGTGACAAAGTTTTATAGTTTTTAAAAATTGCAAATATTTGTTTTCATTATTATTGTGAAAAAATTACAAATATATGAAAACCACAAGATTTCATATCCCTGTGACATATTTTAAATTATGCGTACATTGTTGGATAAAGAACAATATAATTAAGATTTGGAAAGAAGTCGGATCAACAATTCGAAACTCAAGTTTTAACCTAGATAATTTTCATGCAAAACACAATGCTTTATTCTATCTGATAGTTATTTATAAATATTATTCAATTACTATCGATTAGCTCATATGATTATAAAAATGTTCAGCTATTTTTCTAATTTTATTTATTTATAACAATAAACAAATAATTTATACATTTTTGTATTGACAATTGATAATAAAAATAGGAGCAATTCTTAAGAATTCAAAATTTTGACATTGGAACCTACTGTATTTTATCAGCCACGTAATACATATCATATACAAGATTGAAAGATAAATGATTTCTTTTTTCATATAAAAGATTAATTTTTCAATTTTTTTTGGAACGAAGACACACATAACACTTTTTACGAAATCTTCAAAATCACATGGATGTGTTTTTTTACTGTAACAACATCTTCTATATATTTAATGGAATGGGATAGAAAAAGAAGAGAAAAAACATACTAGTACTTATATAATATAATTGATCAATTAAATTGAATATATTCCTCTCAAAATACTGTTATACGTTAATTATTTGCAGTTTTGAGAATTGGAAATATCAACAATATAAAATAATTATATTCAAAATCAAATTATATATTGACTTCTTGCATATTAGAGCAACTTGCAGGGGCCATGTCTTATCTTGGGGGAATTTGATATAATCACCACATGCATTCTTCACCAACAACGCCTCAATTTGATTCTGCATTGCCGTATTATTGTTTGTCAAAACATGCATTGTTGTTTTTTCGTTTCGTAAAAATGATATTGTGAAATGTTTTTGTAAAACGATGTTTTTGAATTTCAAAGTTAGCAAAAAGATTATTTCCAGTTTTTAATCACGCCATGAAAAAAGGGTATTCTTGTTCATTATGGATTGAAATTTTTGCAACTTATTTGATAAAAATGCTATAAACCTTAATAATAATTTTATTAATTTTCTGAGAAATACAAATATTTTTTTAATTTAAATGTGATTATAATTTTTAAAAATCATAGTAAAATGAAGAATTTCTGGAATTACTCAAATTTGATGCATAATTCATAAATAATATAGTTAAATCATAGAAATATTAAATTGATTGAAATACCTCCTGCAACACTATCATTTTTAATGAAACAATAATTTTTCCTCCTTACAGTAACTTTTGAAACCACAATAGGGTTGAAAATGGAGGAGATTTTATCTCAATTCGATGGGATCCGCTCCGATAGAGTTGAAGAATCCCAGGTAACAATCTCTCATGGAACGTGAATGGATATTTTTTTCTCCTTGAAACCTTAACGAATATGGAGATGGAGAATGCATCACCTAGTCTGATAAATGACCCATATGTTTTTGGATTATAAAGCCGGACATAGCAAAAGATTCATCAAGCTCGATACACAAGAGCAAGCCCACCCACCTGCCTAGGCCTTCAAACAAGATTATTCACCACTAAGGGCCACTTTAGTTATGCTTTCCCGACCTATTTTTCTGAAAAGTTTCATTTTCAAGTTTTTCCTATAAAGAGCATAGTCACTTTTAGAAAAAAAAAGTCAAAAAGTTCATAATTAAATAGTATAAAAGATAAAAATGTATTGTTCAAAGTTAAAATATGTAATTATATAAAAAATTTATGAGATCAACTTATAAAAACAATAACTTGAAAAATAATATCAAACAAACTAAATTAATAAATCCAACTTAAAATTTTTTTTAATGAATTATTAGTGTCATGAGCTAGGATCATCCAATGAACTAAGGCGAAATGACATAAGAATCGGATAAAATTTATAAGATTCCCATATCCTTTTCCAATACATTTGCAAATTTCTTTTCTCCCATTTTCTTTTGTGTTTAAGCAGCTTAATTATATAAATACATTGTAAAGAATAAAATGTCAAGAATAAAATGAAATGTATGGATTTGACAAATTGACTAGATTTTGTCAGATTAAATGTAAGAGAAAACTGGTCTTCAAGCAATGTCTAGTTTTTTAAGAATATCCTAATCCTTTTTATTGGGGGAAATGAAATGCCAGGTAGAGAACCACGTATCCTAAGCTTGTTTATATTTATACAATATTAATGCATAATGTATGAAGTAAAAATTAAGGAGAAGAATTCTTTAAATATAAATTTGATATATTTATAAATTTCAGTTAATCGTAACCATTCATCTTGTTTAGATGGTTAAAATTAATTTTACTATTTATAAACTAACTAAAATTCAATATATAAACTATGGAAATTGAATGAAATTTATAAAAATATTACTACCCATATTCAGAGAATCCTTATTTAAAAATTAAGCATGTAAACTTAATTTTTTTTGAAAAGAAATTGCAAAGATAGATTTCTTATAATTTCAACCACAACTTAAAAAGATAGATAGTTAAATTGATCACAATATATAGATATGGAAATTCACTGAGTATGTAAAAAAATAAAGGCTAAACTTAAAAAAGTACCATGTAATTTCATTCATTTGCAAAATAAGGTGTAAGAAATTCATTTTGCAAAAGGGAGATTGTGATTTTAAAAATTTGCAAAATGAGGTCTGTGGTTTCATAATTACGGTGTTACATTAAATATTTTAAACAATTCAACATTCTAATAATTTAATCTTATTATATAAAAATTATACATCAAAATTTGAATTGTTTTCGGATATTATTTATGTTCATGATTTTTAAAGTTTTTTTTTATCATAGTTTAATTAAAAAATATTTACACTGTTAAAAAAATTAAATTTTATCATTGATGTGTATTGTATTTATATAAACCATTTCGTAAAAATTCAGATAATAATGAACAACATTACCCCTTTTGTGTCATAATCTAATATTTAAAACCTTTATTTGTAAATTTTTTGAAATCACAAGGTAAATAATTATAATCTCAATGTGTTTTGACTTATACACTTGTACCCACCCAGTGTGCTAAATATTTACGTATACCTCCCCATGTTTTGTCTTTGTAATATCATAATCTCCTTATATTTTGTATTATCCATTTTTGTATTGAATTTCTTGACATCATATATGCTTACGAACAAAAACTAGTCATATGTACCATATCTTGAAATGCTAATGATTAAAATGGCTCTACAATGTATTTTTATTGTTGTTCTATCTCGTGTAATCGTACCTTGAAAGTTATAGAAAAATCTTATTAATTGAAAAAAATATTTTATATGATAACAAATTTCATATTATTAACAAAATAAAAGTATATATATCAACATACACTTGTTATGTTAACAATTTAGATAAAAAAAATACATAAAATACGATGTGAGAAGGTTATATTTGATCAAAATCTAACAGAATTATATTTATTTACCTAAAAAAGTTTCAAATCTTATTTTACAAACATATGAAACCACGCGATAATTTTCAATGTTTACCAAAATTAAATATTAATTTTAATCGTGCAACAAAATAAATGAAGAAAAAGAAAACCCATAATTACAATAGGATAGACAAGAGGTGAGGAAGACAGTGGATGGGAGCCCACGTGGGAACAACTTGGAACCTGTCACCAAACAAACTATTGTGACCCCTTCTTCCCTTTTTAATTTTTAATATTATTTTAATACATGCCTTCGAATTTGATTTATGTGTCAAAATCAAGTTCTATTTAGTGTTGGTGTCACTGTTGTGGTTGCCATTAATGGTAGGTAATAGTTGTTTGTTATGGATCTGTATTTAAAATAGTAAAAAATATTAGTACTTCCTCTTTTTTAATAGTTTTTTTATATGTTTCAAACCTTTTAATAAAATAATTAGTAAGGGTGTATAAATACTAATCCATCTTTAATATCTTAAAAATTATGTATTTAAATGTTATGAAAATAATAAAAGTAAACAAAGGTATATTTAGAAGAAAGATGGAAAAGAATTATAAAATTATGAAATGGATTGTTATTTTGAGTTTTTGGTTAAATGGACTTTTAAAGAATGGAAGGAGTAATTTTAAGTGTTAGTAAATTACAACCATTTTAGAACAGATTCATGGTCAAATTATCACAAAATCTCATTAAATAGTATATCGATGAACATTGAGTATTTTTATTTTGTATCTAATATATCCAGTTCTAATCTATAGAAGATTTATTTTAAAAGAAAATTTGTCAACTGTTATTTATCTCATAATAAATATATATCAATATAAGCAATTAAAAGTTTGTTACCTTAATTTTGTTTGGACCTTAATTATGACTAAGTTATTTACTCATGTCTACACATGTATTTAATAAAATTAAATTTAAACCTTCTCACATAATCATGTGTGTTAACAATTTAAGGAATGAAGTTACTCTATCTCTTTTGTTTTGTTGTCCCTATTCAAAAACTGTCACGTATTGAGAAAATAAAATAAAAAACTGAAAATAAAAAATTAAAACCGGAACATAGTAATTTTTAAATGGAAAACAAAGTACGAACACATAAAAAATGAGGACAAATAATTTAAATCCCCAACTGATTATTTATGTTTTAATGGAACTTAGAAATGAAATTTCTTGAAGCTTTAAATTTGAACACTCACATCTCAGACTTACGAGAATCCAAATTCAAATTCTAATTCCAAATACTCCCATCCTGCCCTCTATATATACAATTATCTCTAACTAACAAACCAATTCCGACAATCAAACGCAACACACATCCATAAATACATATTCTCGAGTGTTCTGTGTGTCTGTTGTTAAGATGTCGGAAATCAACCTTGAATCATACCCTTCTGATTTTCTCCACCTTAACACAATCTCTCCCACTCAACCTCCATACCAGAATCCACATGAAGCACTAGACGACGTCGTTGATGTTGTTCCCGTCATAGACCTTCAAAATCTGAACCTGGAAACCCTCAGAGATGCATGTAAGAAGTGGGGCCTGTTTCGGATAGTCAACCATGGAATTCCTTTGACCCTTTTAACCCAACTCCATGCTCAATCCCAGCAGTTATTTGCTCTGCCCTTTGATTTGAAAAAACAAGTGATCACTAGCCCATTATCCTACTTCTGGGGCACACCTGCACTTTCTCCTTCCGGGGTCGCCTTGTCTTCCGCCGGCGCCGGCCAGGATATCAACTGGGTTGAAGGTCTTAATGTTCCTCTCTCTCAAATTTCTCTGCTTTCCCCTCTACATCCCACTCTTCAGTCTTTCAGGTACACTTTTCACCCTTGCAAAAATTGTTACGGTTGAGAGCTGATTAAAAAGCATCCAAAACCAAAAAAATTAAAATTTTTTATTATAGTTTTGGACTGGTCATTGAATTTACTGGCTGCTTTTAAAAACTGAGTGAATGAAAACCAGTCTATAAAAGATGAAAAAAATGGAACATTAGTGACGATAAAAATATCAAGTACTATGTATCGTAATGTGTTTTGCCATTGAAACAAGATATGAAAGTAGGCAATAAAAAATACACAGTGAAACGACAAATATGTATTAATATATCAGGACTTATCAATTTTGTTTTGTCGTATTTGTTGTTTGTTTTGGAGTTTTGGGATTTGTGGTGTGTATTTGAGTAGGCAAATATTGAAAAGGAAGAGTTAGAATTGACGTATTGATTGGATCGTCCGGATTTTTTTCTCATTGTTAAAAAATAAAACAATTTGAATTGTCAGCATCATTAACTTTTTTGCCTCAATTATTATTATGATTCATTTTTCTTTATTGTTTGCTTGCTTTCAACTTTGTTGTTACATTTTTGTAGTGTATTCAGTTGTAGCTCCTAAAATAAATCATAGGATCTTTCCGTAGGCCATATTGATTTAGATTGCAGTCATATTTTATCTAGTTTTACATGATTATAAATTTACATTTAAGATAAAATTAATTTTGCTTTGTTTATATAAAAATATATTACCTTCTTTGCATGAATTACAAAATGGAGGAAAATTTTATACCACTATTAACTTTTACAAACTATTAATGTCTTTTTTTATTTCTAATGTATTTTTTTTCTAAGCTTCTAATTCTTATTCCTATTAATTTGTTCAACTTTCAAGATAATCATATTTTAATCTCCAATAACAAGATGAGAAAATTATGAGAATCAATATTTAAACATATTAATGAAGCCTTGAAAATAGAGTAGAAAATTTATGAAAGAATAAATTAATAAATCAACTCATTCAGTTTACTGTTATCTTAAAAACTGTGAATTAGTTAAAACGACAATATTTAATATTTTGAAGTTGTAGATTGAGGAAGGACATGCCATTTTTGCATAATGATCAATTTAAGAAAAATTTTGCAGCACTGTAATTTTAATAATTTGAATTGATGCTTTACAATGCAATTTGTTGAGATTAAGGGTTGAATGTATAAAATTAGAAAAAAAACAGAGAACTCAAATTTATAAATAAGTGAATGCCTAAAGAATCTTGGACTATATATGTAATTACAACAATTCATTGATGAAGGTTCCAGATCGATATCTTCATTTTTTTAATGATTTCGATTAAATTAATTTACATTAATTATAAAATTTACAAATTTAATGTACAAAACAAATCAAATTTATTTGCTTAATCTTGATTCCAAACGCACTGTCAGAGAGATAATTATATGATTTCTTAATTATACACAAACCACTCCCTATGAATTTTATTTTTTTATCCTACTACTTAGGAATTAGACCGTTATTTGTATAGTATTTTATTTAACGATAAAGACATATATTTAAACATATGACGTGTGAGAAAAGAAATATTATACTAACTATGTTTATTTTAACTAAATTTAAGATATTACTATTCATTTTATTCTATACTTGATTTGATGAGTTCGGGGTAAAATGTTTGTTATAACATAAATTTGTTCTCCAATAGAGATGTCTCGGAGGAATATGGAAAGCACATAGGTCGAATTGCAACTACTTTATTCCAAGCAATGCTTCAAACCCTGAATATGCAACATTCCGACAAGTCTTATTTATCAG